>JAFNEN010000949.1:0-108792 GCA_019343175.1 Oedothorax gibbosus | reverse complement strand
ACAATTAAAATTTGGTGTACACATAACCCCTTCTACTTTAATAAATAAAAAATTTAAGAATAAGTAAAAAAATAAAACTTTCTTCAATACTCCCCACGTGAAAAGTCGGAAGTTCTTTTTCCCAAACCAATTTTTTAAAAATTTTAAAACTAATAAAAGTAAGACATCCTTGGACTCCTTAAAAATATAAATACATAGTAATTATTATAATTTAATTAGTTTAGCACTTTATTCGTACTGTGTACAAAAAAACTGAAACGCAGCAATATGGAACCAATCCAAACCAGCTCTAGAGAGGGGGGTTGTTGTAAAAAAATCGCCATCGCCAATTTTTTTAAGTCCCAATTGCGTGCCGATTATTCAAGGCTTGTGCCTTTTCGTTAGTGAGGCCTTTTCCGTTCCCCTTGCGGATGATAAACACAGCGTTTTATTTATTTTAGTACACATATTTGTAGATTCATGTATATTATGAAGAGAGGTCTTATTTTATTATTACTGGCGCGATAGTGCAATGCGCCACTGCATCTCAGCCATAAAGGCTCCCAACCAGAGCAGTGAAAATAAAAACCTATTTCCTTATCTCAACCCAAACTCAATCAATAAAGCCCATTTTTGGGGCCCGTCCGTGGCCGAGTGGTTAGGCATCAGCCTAGAGATTCAACCTTCTCAGGAGTGCGGGGGCTCGAATCCCACCTACTGCCGTCATCCTATAAATCGGAACCGTGCTGGAAATATTAGAAAAAAATCCTCATCACGGATGGGCCCGAGTACACAGGGACAGACGTGCTCGTTAAATCTGTGGAGTCCAAAGTCCCAACGGCGTTTGCGTACGATGTCGCTCGAAGTTCCGTTGGGTGCCCGCTCAGGTGTCGACCTCGTCACTTGACCAGGGTCTAAATTACGAGGCGTTATTGGCTGTGTTAAAGCTCCTGAAGGAGGCTAGAAATAGACAGCCGGAAACGATTACCCCCATTTCACACCTGCACAACTACTTGCAATTCCGTTGCAACTGCAACTCGTACCTTGTGGTAACCTGGTTTTTCGGGTTTCCACAAAAAATTATTTATCTCACAATTTGGCAAGTTTCATCTTTTTGTAGGGCATCGCTTGCATCATACAGAAATTTTGTTTCCGAACTTCATTAAAGATCATTTCCATTTTGCCGTCCATTTACTACCATTTTTAATTACGCAGATTTTTGCAATTTTTTGCAAGAAAGGAAAGTTGGCGTCTTTAAAAAGTAAATAAACAACCAGTTGGCGAAGTCTAGTTCGCCACAATGTTCCCAAACAAGTACTGAATTCTGATTGGTTAACGGTACATGCAACTTGAGATTTTTTCGTGCTCGCATGAAAAAATCTCACGACTTGAGTGCAACTTTTAAATGCATGGTGTCTTATGGGAGTTGCAAGTAGTTGTGACAAGGTGTGAAATGGGCTTTAGTCAACCAATCGTTATTTCAGGGGTGTGAAGTCCACGCTGTTTTTAAAACTTTACTCTGCTGTGCTCACTGATCTTTAGGGTTAATGGATCGCGGAAAGCTCTCCCCCGCTACGGAGAGTTCGATGTCATCTTTTTCTCCCAGGTGTTCCCCAAATTTTCGTTTTACAATGGGACTCTATGGGGAATTTGTCATTTTTAAAAAATTACTGCGCATTGAGTTTTTTTGTTTAGAGATCTGCTGTAAAGTTTAAACAATCATACTTATATTGTAGATTGTAGAAAAAATATTGCTGGGTTCTTATCTATTTTAAAATATGTTTTTTTTACCACCCATTGCGGCTCTAATTTTCGCCAAATTTGGCGAATTTCTCGTTTCGGTCTTCCCCCAAAGCCGCCGTCGGTTGGTGGGTTGACCGCAAATAAAATGGTTGACTTTTGACGTGCGTTTTCGATTTTGCGCTATGGTGTTTGTGTGCATGTCTTATTTAGGGAATTATTATTTTCTTAAAAATTTTATTAATCAGAGATAAATCTTTGTTTTGATGACAAATATGGTTGAATGCTTTATATTTAAAGTATATGTTTAATTGTAAAGATGATTTTTTTTGTTACGATATGGAGGAACTGACGAACTGTGGTATTTAACATTTGAAATAAGCTACAATTAATATTAATGATTTTTTTTAAACATAAAGTATAAAAATAAAAAAGGTATGCATTGAAATTAGTATTAATGATTTTTTTTAATACTTTCGGGGGAATTTACTACATAATTGACTGTTATTAAAAAATGCGAAAATATTTTAATACATTACTTTATATCTTTGTGTAACTTTTTTTACAAAAGGAAATTAATTTTTTTAAATTTTGGTATGTTTTTCTTTTTAATTATAAAAAAAATGTTTTAAGATTTATTTTGTATAATAAATTGTAATAATTAAATATTTATGCATAACAAATTACTTAGAACTAGGTGGCACGCCCCCTGCTCGCTATCGCTCGCCAACCCCCGGGGAACTGCTTGAGCAGTTCCCTTTGGATCGCTTCGCTCGCTCACCGTTTATTGAAATATTTTAGTCTAGCCTTTGGTATCCTTTTAAAATAAAATAATAACAAATTAATGCTTATAAAATTATACGCCTGTGTTTTTTATTAGCAATAGTGTTTGGTAGTTCAGTCAATCGAAATTATAAGGTAAACCTAAAGAAGCATGTCCGGCAATTGTTTTGCCAAATCTGGTAACCCCACCAAATCCATTTTATGGCAACCCGTGGCGACAAAATTTTAGCACAATCGCCAACTATCGCATTTTGGGCGATGTTGTGCCAAATATGACAACGCTTCGCCACTACTTGTAAAACTTCAATCCTTTGCAATTTACTAATTTCGTAGTGTTTTTAGTCCAAAAAAGTATGTTTTCTGTTTTACTGCCGTATCGAACAATGTTTTGCACATAATATTTATGATTATTTTTCATTTTTTGGCCTTTTTACAGCTATTCCTTAAATTGCTAATTTTTCGCAATCCACTAATTTCGTAGTGCTTTTTTTTTTCAAAGAAAAATTTATTCAATGTTTTTCTGCCGTTTCGAACTATGTTCTGGGCATAATATTTGTAGTTATTTTTCCCTTTTTCGCCTTTAAAGCCATTCCTGAAAGTATACTTTTTTGTTGTTTTCAGTTCAAATACTGTTAGCGTTACGCCTCGATCGATGTACCTCGGTTTCAATTGTTCTTCGAGTGTTCACTTGTTCTGGAGTTTCCCTTCTTCTTGCGATTCTTTTGCGAAGATTATTGCGAAAATATTTCGCTGCTTGACTAAGATCCATTTGTAACTAAATTGGAAACCGTGGTAGCCGTTAACGCTTAGAAACTATATTTAAATACAATTTGAATTTTTCTTTATCAACTATGAAATAACGTGAACAAATGTATTCGCGTAACTGGATTTTAGCAAACCACGTGAATTACACGCGTTTTTTATTAATTGCAATCGATCGAAATTATAATTTAAATTTTCATACATTAACGTTCCGTCCAACCTTTGGCGAAATTAGCAAATGCATTCCCAGTTTCTAAATGTTAATCCATTTAAATCTTAAATGCATATAATTTATTATGAAGATTTTTTATACCAATCTTTAATTAATTATATTCTTTACGATTTTAAATAATTATTTACTTTTTTAAAATCAATTCTTCGGCATTTTAACGTTCCACTTTTTTTATAAATCGGTGTGTTTTTATTCAAAAAACTGTTTTACTGCCGCGCCGTATCGAACAATATTTTGCACATAATATTTATGGTTGTTTTTCTTTTTTGGCCTTATTGCAGCCATTCCCCAAAATTGTCAATCCTTGTGTTATTTCGTAGTGCTTTTCTCAAAAAAATACATTCAATGTTTTTCTGGCGTATCGAATTATGTTTTGTGCATAATATTTATAGTTATTCTTCCCTTTTTCAAGCCATTCCTGAAGAAACACTTTTTTGTTGTTTTCTGTCGGCCATTTTGAAATTAGTAGTATTTTGTTAATTTCGATTGTTGCCATTCCAGAGATAGAAATATAAGGAAATTTGGGCGCCGTATAAGAGTATTATATATATAGATTTATTATGTATAATTTAAATTAATTAAATATGGTTTTAATTAATACTTAACCCATTAACGATGACTGTGTGAATACCATTAGAACCTTCATTTCTAAGTTTAAATTCTAACTTAAATTTTTTCATTTTTTGTGGGTAACTTAATTTGCTCTACATAAATTGACCAGGTCTATGGTCATCTTTTGTCTTATTTATTTGGATAAACTTTAGCATAAAGCTCATTTTCGCACGGTAATTTTTTGCCAATCGGCGCTAATAGATTAAATATCATTTTGATTACTTAAACATAATTTAAATAATTAAACATGATTAAATTGGTGTAATTTATTATAAAACTTGAAATGGAGGAATTATATTATTTAAATAAATATATCACATGAATGAATATTAATAAAAATACCAAAACTATATTTATTATATATATAAATATATATATAAATATATATATATATAATATATATATTATATATATATATATATAGATATATATATATAATATATATATATATATATTATATATATTATTATATATATATATATATATAATATATATATATATATATATATATATATATATATATATATATATATATATATATATATATATATATATATATATATATATATATATATATATATATATATATATATATATATATATATATATATATTATATATATATTAATATATATATATATATATATATATTATATATATATATATATTATATATATATATATATATATATGGACTATAATATGCCGACGTTGTTGCATATAATAATCTCCCCATCCTCTTTCTGAAATAAAATGTTTCTCATAAAAAAAAGATTTCAATTTTTTTCTCAAACTTTATTTCATGTAAAACAGATTTTCTTTGCAAAATTAGAAATGTTAAAATCGTTACATCACGCAAGCGATTACCCCTAACCTCCTCCATGTGTCACGATCCATCACGTTGGCGCATACCCCTCCCTCCAGCCCCTGAGCGTGACGCAATTTATGTACGTCCCTTAAGAAGGAAAAATATATATATCAACACTTTGTAACTTGAATCGAAATATAAAGCGATAAACCGCGCCAATCTGGCACTTCTAAAAACAAGGTCACCCCAAAAGCGAAGCGTCAGAGCGGGGTATTGGGAAGAGTGATCCATTTCAAAATTCAGATCATAATCCAGTTACCAGGTAGTTTTTTCAGGAAAAAAATACAGGAATTGTTTTCTCAACGGTTTTATATGTTTTCGAGGGTGCTGAATCCGAATATCAACTTTGTGAACAAATTCGGACATGGGAACGTTAAAAAAAAATAGAAAAAATCAAAATATTTTACCCCTTTTTTTGGTTTTTTCCTTCTAGCAGGAAAAGTATTGATTTCTCAACAAAAACGTCAATACAAAAGTTAAAGTACTCTAAACAAGCTAAATAAAAGTCAATTACACTATTTATGTCAGACTAATAGTTTAGTTGCTATAGCGCGCTGAAAATCAGGCAAATTCCGCCCGAATGTGGAAAGTCCAAAAGGTTTTTTTTTTAGATTGCATAATCGTCGCATAAGAGCTAGACGAGGGCAGGTTTTAAAACCTTCCTCCCGTATTACATATTTAAAAAGCTTGAATATCCTGATTTTTATAATATTTTGTGGCGAATTGCATGTAATAAGTATTCTAGAAGAATGGTGTAGAAGGTAGCATTAAAATATCGGTATCATCAGCTACTACAGTTACTTGCCTTTATTGGGCTATTTTCTTCGTAACTGCTTGCTTAGTCAGTTTTTAATAAAGTTCCATCTCTAAAAGGTATGTTAGTTTATTTTGAATATCTCTCCCGAACATGCACGTCAGCCTTGTCTGCACTATCTGTTATTCAATTAACAGAATTCCACAAATCACTTGAAATATCAGTAATTGGACTGTGGTCTATAAAGAATTGCATTACTTTGTTTAGACCTACAATATCTTTCGTCATTCTTGCATGAGTTAGGTCAACCGGAAACACTGGTCAGCGAACTCATTGCATAAGTTATTTCACTGCATTTCGAATGATCCAGGTTCCATGTTGACTTTCAGTCTTTCCTTCTCCATTCTTTTAGTACATTTCATGAGGGTTTGTTCAATATTGCTTATTATTGGGGACTCCATGTTTGTTATTCATTGAAGCATGGCTTTGAGTCATAAAGCAGCAAACTTTTGTTGGACATCTCAATAATTATTACAAGGGGTGGTTCCGTCGCGTGCAGTGAAAAATTTCGGCCATTTTTTCATCGTTTCCTTCCAAAATCATCTTTGTAAATATATAAGTTTTAAAAAACCAATTGTATATTCTTTGTCAACATAACATTTCCTTTAATTTGATATCAAACACGACTTATTGTGGTTTCTTGTTATTTTTAAAAAAATTGACGTTTTTTACAAGATGGCAGCCGTATGGCGGCGCAACGGTTAGGGAGCTAGCCTATGGAGCTTCTGGGTTCGAATCCCGGTAAGGCATGGATGTTTGTGTTTGTCAATAAATGTTGTTATTTGTCTGTGTGTTTGTGTCGTCTCTTTCTTTGTGTGTCTCTTGTGCCTGTGTCATTTCTGGGGTTAAGTACAATAGACCTGAAGTCACAGTGCTTGGCGAACTTGCCCCCCACCAAGAAAGTCATAAGTCATACAAGATGGCGGCCAATAAACGTATTTTGCGTGACATTTCGGGTTGCAAATTTTAGTATGTTAATTAGAAGCATGTTTCCTACCAATTGAAACAAAAATAGTTTCTGGCTTAATTAATTTCACCCTTAACTCTATTTCGAGCTGCAAGTGAAAATTTTGGACTTTCCACATTCGGGTGGAATTTGCCTGATTTTCAGCGCCCTGTAGCAACTAAACTATTAGTCTGACATAAAAAGTGTAATTGACTTTTATTTAGCTTGTTTAGAGTACTTTAACTTTTGCATTGACGTTTTTGTTGAGAAATCAATACATTTCCTGCAAGTAGGAAAAAACCAAAAAAAGGGGTAAAATTTGGGGATTTTTTCGATTTTTTTTAATGTTCCCATGCCCGAATTTGTTCACAAAGCTGATATTCGGATTCAGCACCCTCGAAAACATATAAAACCGTTGAGAAAACAATTCCTGTATTTTTTTCCTGAAACGCCCCTTTTTGACGACCTGGTTACTGAACTAACAGTGGTCGTGCTCAAAAACATTGAAGTTGGCGGTTACAGTTGTTGGTTCGCAAAGGATCATGGGATTGCCCAATCGCCAACACAATTTTCTCCCCCCCCCCAAATAGTTGTTAAAGGGTTGCCAGAGTAGGGGAAGATTTCTCTTTTCCGACTGTCATAACTAAAATGGTATCTCTACAGTAGACGACAATTTATTAAAAATCGGACCTTTGGATTGATTTGAGTTTTACATAGCAATGAAATCCATTACGGATAAAAGTGAACACAAGAGCGAACATCTTCTGAAACATTTTTATTATTTAAAAGTTACGGCAGATCTCCCAGCATAAAAAGTAGCAAATTAAAAACAGGTGCCTTCACACTCTCGTTTATCGAAAGGCGCTATTTACGATCCATGAACCCTAGAGATCAGTGGTCGGTCGGTGTTTTGTTTTCAAGTTTCAAGGAAATAACGACGAATGCTCAAAAACTAGATAGCAGATACTGACTTGTAATCAATTGAAACCTCTCCATGCTGGGATATCTTTTATCGCAGTAAACCTTTTTAAAACTGTTAATACTATTTTAAATAAAGTAATCATGTTGCTTTTTAGTAAATTATTGTATTTGCTATGAAATTTCATGAGATAGTGCAATGTGATGTTTGCGGAGCTGAAATTTATTCTCTTGGCAATTTTCGTACTTTTTTTGATAGATAGCTTTAGTACTTCATTAGGTTTAATATTTTGCATAGTTCTAATTTATTGCTGTGTGCATAATTCTTATACAATATTAAACAGGCGATCTATTGTTCATGTTGCCAGAAAGTTGTGGGCCAGCATTTCGTTTTGTTTTCGTGTGAAGAGGCAAGTTTATTCCTTGTATGAGCGGATCTTTTTATCAGGAAGGAATGCCATTTCACCCCCATCTCCGTTACATTCGGATTTCTGCGGCAGTGTATTTTGTCTAGAAAATGAAATTAATACGCTAGTTTCGAATATTTCACAGTTTTACATTCAATCATGGTATGGTAAAATTAGTGGCAATGATGACTTTTCACATTCCCTAAACAGCAGTATTAAACAAACTCTATTGTCTTTGTGCTCGGCTGTGTCAAGTGTTGATAAAAAAAAGTTTTCTTATATAGTAATGCAAATTTACTTGCATTTTTTTTCACATTACGTTGAAGATAGAAAGAAACATGAAACGTTTAACAAGGAAAATTTTAAGGTAAAGATTTTTTTATGCTTTCGAAATAGGTGTTCTTTGATAATTTTGAAATATATTAACAATTCGGACACCATCAGACATTTGTGTTGAAATTTTATTCCAAACATTTTGCAAATTGAATGCGAGTCTTCTGCTCTTTGATGTCTCAAAAACCGTATGGCTACATTTGACCATAGTAATTCAATCCTCTGGTCCACCCATAAAAGCATTTTTTGCCAATAGTAGATCGTTTTCCGACATGCTTACAGAAAGCCTTAAAAAAAAGCCTAAGAAGGAAAGTTGAAAATTGTGCAACTATAATTTTAAAAAAAAATCTGGCACAGTAAGGTCTATTGCTAGTGCACATGCTGCTTGCTAGTTGACTAGTAAGTACATTTGGCAGCCATGCACAGAATAAAAGTGCCTAAAGCAGGGCTTACTTGGAGGATGGATCAGGGACAGGATGTGTGAACCTCATCACTCTTCCTCCAAGACATTACCGAAAGTGTTTTCCCTCATTAGTGATAGATTTTGTGTGATCGCATGACATCTCAAACTAATCACTGATGAGGGAAAATGCTTTCTTTGATGTCTTGCAGGAAGAGTGGCGATGTTTCGGTCTCTGGTCCTGCCCCTTTGTGTATACCCCGCTTCACAAGAATGCTGTTAATTTAACACAAGTTTTGGTTTCTACCTCTTTTAAAATCTGCCAAATGTATGCACAAATCTGCAAGCAACACCCTGTCTTTCCACCAAATCGGTTTAAAAGCAATACTACGGCTGCTATGACGAAACAAACCAAACTCGCCACACAATGGGCTAGTAGTGGCAATGCAGTAGCAGTCGTTTGGGCCTCCTGGCAGTTCTGTTTTCTCTAAAAAATCATCAGTATCCAACATGGGCAGTATTGTAGGGATCATTAAACACACTTGAATGAGGCACCGGGCCATATTGTTTAGTTTGTTTAGGCTCAGGTGACTTGGTTTAGTTTGTTTTAAAATAAAACAAGCTCGCACCTATTTTGAAAACATCTAGGAAAATACAGACCTTCCATAATAATGTTCAATAGCCAAACCTACTCGCAGATCAAACTGAAACTCTTTGATATGACAATAAGACAATATTCCAAAAAGTACCAATGCACACAACGCCAGTGCCACCTACCCACAATGCATTTTGATAGAAAATGGCATGTGACCACAAAACATATTCATCGTCCTCTAGAAATCTGCCAAATCATTTGGTGACAGAAGCACAGCACAGTCAGATTATTATTAGCCTTATTTTCTTTGAAAATGAATAATTTATAAAAATGGAAAAGGACTTTCCTTTTTGTTAGAACCCCCCCCCCTTTTTTTAATTTGCCACTTAAAGTAGGCTATACAGGGAGGGACGGGACCATGGACGGAATATGTGAACCTTTCCCACTCTTCTTCCAAGACATTACTGAAATTATTTTCCCTTGTCAGTGGTTAGTTTGGTGTGCTCACGTTGCATCTCAAACTAATCGCTGAAGAGTGAAAATGCTTTCGTTAACTTTTTGGAAGAAGAGTGGCGATGTTTGCGAAGGTTCACATGTTCCGTCCATGGGCCCGTCCCTCCATGTATGCCCTGATCTTTTAGCTACCTACCATGCATTTGCTGACCCTTTTCTTGTTCATATTTTTTAATACATTTGTACAACAAAAGGATAGAATTCAGCATTTTCAAATTGTTAAAATTTATTTAGTTTAAATAATTGACAATTTTAATAGTTTACATAATCAATTAAATTTGGCCTTTTAAAACATTTATATCAACTGAACTAGTAGTGTATTTAAAATAAAAAAATTGCAGCAGAAAAGCATTGAAAATGCTATAACTTTTTTTGTATAAAAAGTCTTATTGTGACAAAAACGCTGGAATAGAAAGAAACAGCAGGTAGCCAGTTTTATATTCAGCTATCAAAAACTACATAAGAACAGTTTGCTAAGTTAATTTATTATAAAATTTCATGGCTTTCAAGTTTTTTTTACTTTAACATTGTTTTCATGCACTTTTTTTTACACCAAACACTTCTATATACAGATATATCTAAAATAAGTGCTAAGAAAAAAAAAATTGATATTGTATATAAATTTGTGTTCGGAGTGCTAAATTCATTCATAATATTTAACACTTTTCCCAGTAGGCTTTTTACACTGTTTGTTATCAGAATTTATAGTTTCTGGGGTCCTTCAACTATGTGATAAATGGAACCCTACTTTGTATGCAGTGCTGTATTTGTGAAAGTAGATACATAACAAAACTACATACTTTGTTGCTTTCTAGTATAAAACTATCACTTGACTGTTGAGATTATGTGAAATAATCTGCAGTGAAGAGGATCTCTAGAAGCTATATTGTACTAGCATGTTCATTTTGTATACTGTTTTGTTTAAAAAATGATGTCTAATTTTTTTTTCAGATAAGACACTGGGCAATGAAAGATAATACTACTGAATGGTGCTATTTGCAAAGTTTAGTTAGTACATTATTAGATTCCTTTTGCCCTTCTGATTGTGAAAAGACTTTACATAGTAAATACAGTCCCTTGTTACACACAATAGTAGTTGAGATCTTAACTCAAAATATTATTCACCCACTTGTTAAAGTACTGAGTGATCCAGTTCGTCTCAACTTGATATTATTAAAAGCCTTAGAAAATGCATCCAAAACAAATAAAGGTTCAAATGAATCATTGGCCAATTTACCTTCACAAGAAGATTCTATCTACTCTTCCAAAGCAAATAATGACATTGCAGAGTCTCCAATAATTCTGCTGCCAAATGAAGATTCATCTGATGATTCTGTGTTTATAAGTGTGAGTAAATCACCACCTAGTCTGTCTCCCAAATATGGCAGTACTTTAAGTGAACAATCTTATTCTGGTGGATTGGGTGACAAAGTTTTCATTAGAGATTGCAATGACAGACGGGGCGATTTCTTAAGTTTAGTAAATACTGGCCCCAAGTCAAGTAGCAATGTAAATTTGTGTGAGCAAGAGTTATCAGAAAAGATTAGTACCAGTGAAACAACTATTAAGAGATCTAGAAGTGCGGACTGTGTTCGTCAAGTTCCCCACAAGAAGAATTATAATATCTTGCAAGGTGACACCAATAAGATGTGTATTGCTATTAAACGAGATTCAAGTTTTCCTATTGAGCAAGCCGAAGAAGCAAATGAAGTACCAACTATATTTTCTGATGTAAAAATAACAGACACCTTTCTAGAAACTGAAGATGGAATTCCTTTCACACGCTATAGCATTCAGGTTAGCTTCTTATTAAAACTGTTTAATAGTGCTTTTATTGATTAGTTTAGAAGTATATCCTATAATTTTTTCTAAATTCTATTACTTTATGGAAATTGGCCATCTGGATATTTTGAACAGGGGCTTAGACATTTTTTTCAGGGGAGGCCTTCAAACGTTTAATTTTAAAAAACATAAATTAATCACTAAATATTTCTTTTTAAGTTTTGTTGATTAAAAATATAGTTTGAAATTGTGCTTAGGTTTATCTTAAGGGTTTCTCTCAATTGAAAGATCAGTAAATAAAATAATTTTTTTTCTACATGGGATTAGGATAAAGGGATTGACACTTAGCAAATTGAAACAAGGGACACTTTTTATCAAATTAAAATGCAGTTAGAAATAGGGTTTTTTTGGGGGGCCGGGGAGAGAGTACTTAGACTATAGAGGCTAGAAGTATTTCAAGTCTAAACTAAAACCGGTTCCTTAAAACATATGTGATTGAGGTCACTGCTGACTCCTTTACGGTTCTATTTACTTTGTATGCAAAGTCAATAGTTGAAGAGTTTACATATGAAATCGACAAAGGGAGATTAGTGTACCCATTCAGAAGGGGCTACAAACTTATTCATTCCCTTGAAAAAAAATTTGCAAAGCATTTTAGTCTAATAAAAAAGAAAAGAAAGCATATTTGATGTTTTGAATTGTTTCTGAAATGTAGAACTTAATTTGGAGGGATGCAGTTCTCATTTAGTAAGTTAAGTCTCGCTTAGTAATATCAAACATGAAAAACTTATAAAGATGCTGCAGCGTCAGCTAAACAAAAGTATATACAATTATACTGTTATCTTTAGTGCTTAAAACCATTAATAAAACCATTAGGTTAAAGAATAGATGAAAATCCTATAAAATAATTCTTGTAAGTTTTTAAACCTTTTAAATATTTTTAATTAACTTATCCATTTGTTCTAAAATATCAAAACAATTATTAATGTATTACGTTAAATATATTGGTAAATTGTTTTTGGTATATGGTGAAGGGATATTTCTTTACACTTTTATAAAAAATATAAAGTAATTCTGTTGGTTACTCGCCTAGTTTTGAGTATGTTTCACCATGTTCATTTTAGTTATTGGGGCATAATTCTCTGTCCCATAATTAACTGTTAGTAGGATAAGCTTAGCACCAGTTATAGAAACATCTCAAAAATGTGCATAGCATGGGCATGTTGATGAAAAAATACATGCCTATCAGCACTTTGAACTTTTGCATGTATTAATATGTATTAGGGTGGTCCTTAAAAACGCATTTTCGATTTCAGATATTCTCACCCCCCTCAATTTGTTTATCCATATGAAAAATTAATTCCTGCAAAATTTTAGCCAAATCAATTAATAATAAAACGTGCCCCACAGGGCTTAAAGTTTTAAAAAACGCAAAATTTTAGTGTTTTTTTTTTAAATATTTCAGTTATAAATCAATATCAATACCAAATACAAAAAAATAGGTTCTCAATACAAATGTTATAGAATATAAAATTTCTTACATTTGTGTAATTTACATTTTTGATCTGTGAGCAGCAGGTTTTAAGTTATTAATAAGCAATATTTTAGGAGAATGTAAATCATGGCCACACTACGCAAACGCTATCCATCATAATAGTGTGATATAAAAAAGTGATTACTTAGATAACTTTGAACTGTCCTGTCTAAAAATTAACCAAAAAACAACAAATGCTAGTAATTAAGGAAAAAAAACATTTAAAATATATACCACAAATTATAAACTTTCGGCTGTCAAGGCCGTCGGGTGGGTGAGGCGGGGGCAGCACTTTTCAAAAGAAATAGATTATTTACAGAACTATTTGCTTAGCTAATAAATAAATGACCATTCTTAGAAATTTAAAGATGTCCCTAATCAGGGCCGTGTTGCAGGTATAATATGGGGGGAAGGGGGCAATTGGCTTGTAAATCTTAATATTTTAATGATAATAAATATAAAATTAAAATAAGTAATTTAATTTTTAAAGGAATCTATAATATAAGTAAATGTAATTAATTTACAAAACCAGGTAAATTGAAAGAAAATAATATTTTTAGTAGAACAAATGATATATAACCCCCCTATATTATTTATTTTCCTTTCTATATTATATTTCCCCCCCTTTTTTGCAGCTAATTGAAAGTGCTGTTTTAGTGAAGTTTTCTAGTTTTTACATTTTCTTTACAAGTATGTAACAAACTATTCTAGAATGCAATCGTTTGTAAATTGTTCCGGAAATAAACATAAAAACTGGTTTTCCATGCCCTATTCTGCATATCACTTGATAATCAATAGCTCTTTTCTCCTACTATATTACCATTATTGTATGGCTTTCATAAAGTTTTTCAATCATGCAATATGTATTTTTTACGACAGTCTTGCACAGCCTAAAAAAATAAATTTTTTAGATTCATCTTTGTAAACTGATAGTTGAATTCTTCAATTAACTTCACACCTCTTTCCATTGCATAATTTACGAATTTTAAGGATCTTGTTATTTTATTTCCCTTCCTTTTAGATAATTTTCTTCATTACTGAACTGAATGAACATTACGTGTACTGAATCTAATTCTTTGAAATCTTGCTTAATGTGGAATTTCTATTATGTGAATATGTTTATAATCTTTCTTATGCAGTGGTATCTTTTGCGGGTAGGAATACATGCTTCCTCCAATTTTTAGCCTACAGTTAAAAGTTACCTAAATAATCACTTTTACGTCGAACATTGAAACTGGAAGTACTTCTTGTGGGATGGAAGAAATAAAAAAGTTCAAAATATTCTAAATATTACGAGGGTTGTTTTCTTTTCAACCTCCGATGGGCTGTAAAGAAAAAAGGGTCAATATACAAAAGATTTTATTACCAAAATTAATGTACAATACAGCTTATTTCTCTACATAATCACCTTGGCAATTAAAGATTTGTCATATTGGTGAACAAGCTTTGCAATACCCTTTTCATAAAACGTAGCCACCAAGTGAGAATTGCGAGCTGTTATTCGTTTCTCACAGGCAGAAGGGAACAGTGCAACGGAAATTCATCGAAGAATGAGTCGAGTTTATGGAGACACCTTTATAAGTGATGGCATTGTTTGTGAATGGTGTCTAAAATTTAAAGGCGGCCGAACTGATGTTCATGAAGAAGCGGTCAAGCAAGCAAGTCTGTCTCTACAGACGACATTGTTAAGCGAGTTGACCAAGTTGTTAGGGAAACTTTAAGGTTCACCATAAGCAAATTATCGATTATAAGTTGCTTGGAGGGCAGTGCTTTCAAATTGATGTTTAGCTCAAAGAAACTGTCACAACTCCCTTCAAATCATTGGCGGCTACATTTTATAAAGAGGTATTGCAAAGCTTGTTCACAGATGAAGAGCTGAGTGGGAGAACGTGCTAAGTGACATTTTTGAAAAAATTGAGATTTTTGTGTCAATGATCATGTTATTACCTGCTTTAAACATAACAGCTTTCAATTTTTTAGAAAACATTCGATTTCGTATATTTTTCGCTTACGAAGTTGGTAAGTGCACGCGTTTTCGTCACTTATTCAATAAAAAAAAGTGCTAAGGATCCTTGACACGTTCTTCCACCGAAATCGCCCGATTCCTGAACGATCGTTTAGTGGAAGAACGTGCTAAGTGACACGTTTGCGGAAAATTTTCAGACTTTCGCTTGCATTAATAGCAAAACAAATGGTTCTTTTATGGTTTTAACAAAAAGAATTCAACAAAATGTAATTAAATATTTCCTAATTAACTTTAATTATTAAATATAATCAATGAAATAAAATTTATAATGCGTAAAACTGGGTTTTGAGTGCATTTAGCAAAATAGGAAAAAAATGCATTTTGATTTTAAATTTAAACGGAGTTAAAGGTTTTAACATTTTATAAAATATCATCTACTTTGAATGTCGTCTGATTTTTATTGTAATAAACAAAACATAGATAATTTAGCAGCGAACAGATGGTATAATTAAAACAAAGTTGCACCTGCTCTAGGGAGATCGCAGTTCGCGTTAAAACAACATTGCACCGAACATTCAAAGCATCTGGTTTGTTTAAAAAAATGAATTATGGGTACAAAAAACGTTTTAAAGCCATTTTACGTTTGATCTCTAAAGCTATCGAACGCATTTTGTGCAATGTCCTAAACTCCTAAAATTATTAAAATGGAATTAAGAAGCAAGCGGAAAGCTGAATTTTTGCTTGAAAGTGTGAATTGCAGCTTATACGGGAAAATTTCAGGTGGTACGCGTGAGTGATGTAAGCCTAATTATACTATTAATAGCTTCTGTACGGCTTGAGCAGTGAGCACACAAACATATTACTCATTATTCATAAACATTAACATTGAGAAATCTTGAATTAATCTGGATTGGATGTAAAACTTAGTACCCTTCAACTTCCGGCAAGCTCTGCTATTTTTAATGCCATTTGTTTAAGTTACTTGTGTGAGAGTGGGTTTTCTGAACTCTTGTACATAAAAAATAAACATAGATGCAGAATAAATGTTGAAGAGGACTTAAGAGTGAGGATAAGTTAAATTACTCCTGATGTTGATGTTTTAATCACAGGAAAACAATAACAAGTTTCGCACTAAAGATTATAAAAGTATATTTTGTATGATGATTAATGGTCCGATGGTACGCCAAAATTTCTCAAAAAGTCAAGTGGTACGCAGGTGCTTAAAGGTTGGGAACCTCTGGTCTAGGTGATTATATAAAATAAGTTGTATATTGTGCATTACTTTTGGTAAAAAACTTTTTTTTGTATAATGACCCGTCTTTTCTTTACAGCGCATCGGATGTTGAAAAAAAAACAACCCTCCTTATTAAATAATAAATTTAGTTTTGTTGTGGTTGTATTTCTACACTTCTACAGAACTTTGGTTTTGTAGGCCGATACTCTACCGCTACTCCACAGATCTGCTTGCGAATAGCATCAATATAATTTCAATAGAATATTTTTAGCATTTGAAATTGTTTAGTTAAACTTAAAAAACAAACAAGGGTTAGAGCCTTGTGTATTTTATTTAAATGTTGAGTTTTAATACTGGAAGGAAAAAAAATCATTGTAACATATTATGAAAATCTTTTTTTAGCATTGAATTGTTTTATTATTAAAAAAAATCATAAAATTTTGTACAATGTTATTACTTATTAATTCTGGTATCCATTTTACAACACATAATATGCTTAATGTCTAATTTTAATGGGCGGAAGTTTAAATTCTAAATTGCAAAACTGCTTAACTGCTTAAATTTGAAATAATAGGGGAGAAGTGACATGAATGGTACGTTTTGAGTTTCGCATATTTTTTTTACAATTTTTAAAATGCATTAAATTTTGAATTACTAATTAATAAAAGGACATTGAAGTCTTAGCTTTTATAATAAAAATTTATGTATATTCAATTTTTAATAAATTTAATATACAGAGTGTCCCAAAAGTAGGCTTACAGTTAATGCCAGCCCAAATGTACCATTGGTAAGAACTTTGGCTTATTTAGAACAGGTATTTGACATGGTCGTGTTTAGTTTTGTTAGTTGGCTAAAATTAAGCCATACTACAGCGTATCGATTCCAAAAGATTTGTGGACTTTGTTTGGTTTAGTTTCGAGAAAGCTTCGGTTTATTTGTTTGTGGTCTAGAAATATGCAAATATTGTCGCCAGAGGACATAACTTCGAATCCCGCCACCTGCCAAGTATCCTATAAAAGGATTTGTGCTGGTGGAAATGTTGTTTATAAGTGTAAACCATGGCTGGAAATCTGAGCGAAAAGCACCAACAGTGGATCCTTAAGACCTACTGGAAGTACAAAAATGCGGAGACTGTGCGTTAGGGTGGGCCGAAAAAACACTTTTTCGCAAATGTTTAGGGGCACAGAGATAAAAAGGTGCCAAATGGTCTCAAATTGACGTATGTAAAATTTTATTGCATTCATATAAGTCTTTTTGCCTCCGAATTGGATTTGAAATTCTGAAAATTAGTCAAAATATGCTCAATATTCAAAAAATTGTCGAAAATCATAAAATTCATTCATTGGATTCCAATAATACAAATTTGATATATCTTTATGAAAAAAATATATATGAAAATTTTTAGAATCTTACGTTGATACCTTTTATTATCTTGACAGGTCGTGATTTGTAAAAATTGAGCTATAAATGTTGCAATTTTCAACGAATAACCCAATTCATAAAATGTTTGTATTTGATAGCGGTGTGATCACATTGTAATTTCTTTTCGAAAAAACAAAACATTTAGCATTTTCTTACGTATAGGTAATTGATAGAAACACATATTTTTCATTTTATTACCTCCAGTTTAGTGGCATTGCTCCACCCCCACAACGGCCCTGTTTTAACATTATTACCCAACTCTTTGTGAATAAAATTCAAAAATGAATGATTAAATATTAAAACCTAATATCGCTGTAGTATTAATACTAATTGCAATGGAAGAAAATATTCAGACAAATGAAAAAACAGGGCCGTTGAGTAGGTGGAGGGTCCAGATAATCTTCGTTTAACTGTCAATAAAGTAATGAATTTATGTTAACAAGAATATTTTAAATTTGGATCTACAATTGGATTTGGATTACAAATCTTGCACGAACAGCAGGAAAAAGGAAAGCCGGTTTCCGAACTTTGTTGCGTTTGGGGGATATGACCAGACTTGAAAACTGTATTTTTATTGACGGTAAGGTAAACGTATTAGGTGACCAGGTACCTTCACTGTGAATGATGTATATTTATAAGAATAAGAACACCACATAGAATGTTACATCACTTTATCTGAAAGTAGCTAGTTTGTTTTAATGAATTTCAGACAGGAACGCTTTGAAGCATAATGCATACATTGCTTAACCTTCGTTACTTCATTATTATTTTAAGTAGCTCGAGTATATGCAAATGTTGAAAAATAGAAATTGCATTAAAATATAATTTTGGGTATTAAATGATACAATCCCAGTTTATTACAAAGTTTACTTGGTGGTTTTTTTTTTAACTATCTCCCCATGCTTTCTATGGCTCCCCTACCCACTTGACGGCCCTGTTTTCTTATTTATAAATGAAAGTTTTCTTCCACTACAATTTTATAATAATAATTGATCAATTCTGATATTGATTCAGTGCAGTTAGTAATTTTTCACAAAAAGTTAGGAAACAATTTAAAAACAGGGCCGTTGTGTGGGCGGAGCACAACTACCAAAAAGGGGTCAATATAAGAAAGAAAAAAACTGTCATTATTGAGTACTAATAAGTGAAAAATTGGGAATAGGTGATTCTATTGAAATAAAAAAAATCATTTGAGGGCACCTTTATCATATACAAACGTTTTCTGTCGATTGGTATATTTTAAAATTTATAACATTTTATAGCTCAATTATAAAAAATTATGCCTTTTCAAGATAATAGAAGGTATCAACCTAAGATTCTAAAATTTTGCACAAATATTGTTTTCATAAAGATACATCAATTTTGTATTATTGCAATTCAATTAATGAATTTTTTGATTTTCGAATTTTTTTTTAATATTGTGCATATTTTGACTAATTTTCAGAATTTCAAATCCAATTCGGAGGCAAAAAGACTTATCTGAATGCAATAAAATTTTATATACGTTAGTTTGAGACCATTTGGCACCTTTTTATCTCTGTGCCCCTAAACATTTGCGAAAAAGTGTTTTTTCGGCCCACCCTACTGTGCGTACCATATGGAGAAAATGAGTTTCATTTGCCTGCTCCGTCCGGCCAAGCAATTTACCACATCAGAGGCAAGTTTGAGACCACGAGTTCCGTCGCCAATGCACCAAACACTGGACGACCACACACAACGTTGACACAGGAAAATGAGATTAATGTAGCTAACAACACGTACTTAAGGGGCGTCCATAAATTATGTGATGGGATTTTAATGATTTTTTGACCCCCTCCCCCATGGTGATATTTCGTGATATTTGGCTCAACCAATCACTCCCACATAATCTTGCGTTACATTGCACAAAATATGTATTTTTGAAATTTTTGATTTGCATGGTTGATACCCAGAAAACTCCAAAACACATACTAACTGACATCCAAATTCAAAGTTGGATAGTCCAAACAGCAGCTGCATCATCTGATGATAGTGGGAAAGTACTTAATTGAATCACATGTGATGCACTTGTTGTATGTACTTTTTCTTTCTCAAAGTTTGGGGCTGGGGAGCCCAGTTGGTTAGGCATTCGCCTAGCATGCAAAAGGTCCCAGGTTCGGGTTCGGGAATCGCCAAAATAACTGCCGACCTATAAATGGCCTGTGCAGCCAAAAGTGTCCGACGAATAATACCCCGTGTAGAGGGAGTGCACGTTAAATATCCTTCAAAGTCCTAACGCTGCGTACGATATCGCCCTTAACGGTTGCGTTGGGTGCCTACTCGGGTGTCGGCTCGTCACTTGACTGTGGTTCTAAAAAACGACGCCAGTCGCCAAAAGCCCTCGTGTAGCTCTAGTGCGACGCCTGTTTTAAATGAAGCCTGTTTTAAATTGTCTGGCCACGTCAACAGACATAACTCTGTGTACTGGGCCGACGAAAACCCACATGTCATTTTGACTGCATTTGAATCGGCCAGTCGCCACAGTGTGGGGTGGCATATCCTGCGATGGTGTCGTGGGTCCTGTCTTTTTCGATGGAACTGTTGATTGCCCCAGGTATCTGGATATGTTAATACAAGTTGCAATTCCACAACTGCAAGCACGACCCGACTTTGCAGAGTTGTTTTTTCAACAGCACGGTGATCCACCGCATTATTCTTTGGTGGTCGGACGATACCTGGATCTGACCTTACTGAATTATTGGATAGTGCGATGATAATTCAACCAAACTAAACTAAACCTGTATTAAAAGTATAAATAACTGTTTCTGGATAAATAACTGTTTACATAACTAACTGTAAGCCTACTTTTGGGCCAGTCATACGATCATAAAGTCATCAAAATCTTAAAATTCCATTACTATACATTCACTGCCACAATCAATGTTTGATTTCTTTTTTTTAAAACTTTTCTTTAACTTAAAAAGTGGGCTGGGGAACCCGGTCGGTTAGGCATTCGCCTAGCATGCGGAAGGTCCCAGGTTCAGGTCCGGGCATCGACAAAATAACTGCCGACCTATAAACGGCCTGTGCAGCCAAAATGTCCGACGAATAACCCTGTGTGGAGGGAGTGCACGTTAAATATCCTTCAAAGTCCTACTCCTAACGCTGCGTATGATGTCGCCCTTAACGGTTGCGTTGGGTGCCTACTCAGGTGTCGGCTCGTCACTTGACTGTGGTTCTAAAATATGACGCCGTCGCAAATAGCCCTTGTGTAGCTCTAGTGCGACGATAATTCAAACTAAACTAAATTAACTTTAAAAGTTGTTTCTCAAGTTTTTCCTTAACTTGTTTTTTTTAAATTCAATATTGAAAATTTACAATTTTTCTATTGAAAATATGTAGTATAATTTGTTCTGTTGAAATTTCAATTGTCATAATTATGGTTTAAAGTGCATTCTTACAAAATGTAAACAGTCTTCCTAGAAAATACCTCTTATGCCATAAATACATGACTAACTAACATGGAATGATAGTATACAAAAAAAAGGTGTGCAACACAATATCAACCTAACTTTCATTCTAGGAGTTTATAAAGTCAAATATATGAGAAATATAATTTTCAAACAGTTTAGCGCCTAAAAGATGCCTTAATCACCTTATTTTACTTTTTTTGATAATAACAATTATTTACTTGGGGGGCTACAAAAATGTAAAATTTCATTTTGCTTAAACACTGAAGCTCTTACTTTGTTAGACAAAGTATAACCTCTGGCTCTATTTATTGACTGAATCTGGAACTAAAACAAAACAACCAAATTGTTAAATGTGACATTCATGCCACCTCTCCCCTATTTGTTTTATTACTTTATAAGAAAGGATTAATTGTAGCAATAAATACTTTTAACTATTAATACAAATAAACAGGTAATATAATTCAAGATCTTGGGAAAACCTTACTTTAAACCAAAATACCTGGTTTATTTCGGTTTTCAAAAATAATTCCATCATCCACTGTAGGTAGGAATGACACAAATAAAACCGTGAAATACAAATGATATTTTTAGGAAAAGCTAAAATGTTATGTTTTTAGATAGACTAACTTAACTGTTTATTTACGAACTGTAAACACTTTATCAATAAATTATACATTATTTTCTAAATAAGTCTTTGTAGTTTTAGCTAAAAATTATCACAATTAAAAAAAATCTATTAAAATAATGTCTTGAATTTTTTTTCCTACAGTATAAAGGTCTTTTTCATGATACCAGTCAATCTTCAGATGTTCCGCAATTTGTTCAACAAGTTATTTCTATTAAAAGACGTTTCAAAGAATTTGTTGCTCTTCAATCAAGTTTGGAAGACAACCAAAGTCTGAAGACATATTTAAAAAGTAAACTACTTCTAATTATTTTGATGTGTTGTTTAGAAGTCTAATTCTTTCTAAATATATCCATGCTAACTTAAATTATCGTCTGAAATAATCTGTGGCATGACCCCATTTTTTCCATTAAAAAATCTTTAAGATGATTACCATAAATATATATACAGTGGGCCACAAAATTGAGTATACACCTTAGGAACTTGCAGACTTTTTGCAAAAACAAGACATATTGCTTTAAGGTTGTTGAAATTTTTACCTAATATACTTTAGTCTATGCTTTACCGTATAAACAAACAAAATTGCTAAATTTGTTTATTTTTTCCAAAAAAAATATAAGATTCGAGACAAGAGGAAAAACAACGCCACAAAATTAAGTATGAACCTTCATTTATTTCCTTTTAACATACAGATTAATATTTTGTTGCATAGCCTTTCGATTGGATTACAGCTTGTTATCTTCTGGGTATAGATTCCACTAGTCTTTTAGTGGTTTCAACAGAAATTTTAGCCCATTCTTCTCTGGGAACCTTCTTGAGATCTTCCTTGCTCGTGATTTCGTGTTCATGTACAGCTTTCTCTAACTGCGACCAAAATTTTTTGATGACCTTTAGGTCTGGAGACTGGGCTGGAGTGTGTAATTGCTTCTTGCAATGGTACAGCAAGTACCATAATCTTGCAATGGTACAGCAAGTATAACTGCACAATCTTTGCTGTACGCTTGGGGTCATTGTCCTGATGGAATATGAAATTCGACCCAAGCCCCAACTTGCTAGCACTTTTTTTCAAGTTATCCTTTAAAATCCCCAAATATACATCTTTGTCCATAATACCATCAATAAAAGCAAGCTCTCCAACTCTTCCACAGCCGACATACAACCCCAAACAAGGACAGATCCACCTCCGTATTTGACTGTCTTAATGGTGTTTATAGGATCCAGTGCTTTCCCAACTTCTCTCCATATTTTAAATCGTCCATCGCTTCCGTAAACGTTAAATTTACTTTTATCTGGAAATATTGCAGTGTTCCAGAAAGAAATAAGCTTTTAAAGATGTTCTTTAGCAAAAATCACCCTATTTTGTCGGTTCACATAATTGATGAGTGGTTTTTGTATTGGTATACGGCGGTGAAACCCATATTGGTGAAGGGTACGTCGAATTGTTTCACCTGATATCTTTTTCCCGATTATAGAGACATCGATAAAACAAGTTTAGAGGCACTCACCCTCGGATCTTTTTTTACTGAGCGAATGATCTTAATCTTCGCTGTAGTACTCTGTATTTGCTTGCGTCCTCTTCCAGGAATATTGGCCATAGATCCAATTTTTTTGAACTTCTGTAGTATTTTTTGGACACACCCATGAGTAACACTAATTAAAGAAGCGATTTCTCGAAGAGATTTGCCCCTTTTGACCATTTTACAACCAACAAACGTTCAGATTCAGTAGTTTCTCTACAAGAGCTCATTTTATGATTTCTAATGAGAAAAAATACTATTAAAAGCGTATAAGTGCTATGAACGCGTCAAAAGCAGCAGCTAGTCCTCAAACTTTTAAAAGAAAATTTGAAACTAAAAAAAAGTGGTGGCAAAATGTACAAATTTAAGACGTATATACTCAATTTTGTGGCATGGTTTTCTATCTTTTCTTCGAATCAATTATTTTTTCGTAAAAAATAAGTTAACTACATAATTGTGTTATTAAAGGATGTTAAGGCTGGGGCTAAAGTATTTAAAATAAAAAAATCTTCCATTTTAAATCAATATTTAACGTGTAATTAGAAGAATTCTGAAAGTTTACGAGGTGTATACTCAAGGTGGTGTATACTCAGTTTGGAATTGCAATGCTCATTCATTGTATCATTGTTAAATGTTAATTTTTATGAGAATTTCTAATGTAAAACTTATGTAAACTAGCAATAAAATGGAGTTAAATTCCAGTAAAATTTGTATCTGGACATAAATTTGGCAAAATCTTTCATGATAACATTCATCGTGGCTTTCTCAACCATACTGAAAAGTGTTAGGAAAAAGAACGATCCATTCTTTTATATTGGTTCGATTGGGGTACTTTCTGTTTTCTTTATTAGTTTCAATTCAGACCAAGAGGACATGTGTTAAAAGTATTTTCACACTTCACCAAGAAAAAGTAGATAATATATTCATTGTATGTGAGTTTTAAGTACTTTACTAACATCATCAGAAGATGCAGCTGCTGTTTTGACTATCTAAGTTTGGGGTTGGACGGCGCTTAGTTTTTGGTTTAAAGTTTTGCGGGTATCCAAATGTCCAAATAAAAATATGAATTTTAAGCAATGTCATGTGAGGGAGGGGGTTCGAGCCAAATATCACAAAATATCACCATGGGGGAGGGGTGTAAAAGAAATCAATAAAACTGCATCACATGCTTTATGAACAGCCCCTTACGGATAGGATTTTAAACAATTGGTAGCTATTATAACCTTTATTTTTTTTAGCAAAAAAGGGACATTTATATTGCTATAATTAAAGTTTTGTTTAAAAAATTAATTTTTATTTATTACAAATGTAATTTTTTTGATAATGAACAACTGTTGGTTCTGGTTGAAACTCAAAGGGTGACATATTGGGAAAGTAGTTTCACCTCATTAGGCAAACTTTGCATTCCCTCTAGACATTAAAACTATAAAAAAGATATTTTATTTTACCATTTTATTCTACCAACCATTTTATTCGGTTAACAAATAAAGATATGAAAACACTATCAGCATTTTAAGATAATTTTACTTTGTTTTTCAGCAATTAAAGCACCTAGTAAATGGCAGTTTCCTATTTCAAATTTGGACAAAAAACATATTGCAGAAAGAAAAATATTTCTGGAAAATTATCTGAATCAACTCTGTAGCCTGTATCCAATAACCCAGAGTGTGGAGCTTCAGGAATTTTTAGCTTATGGTAGAGATCAAAGCTTATTTTCTAGAAGAAATGCAGAAACTATTGTACCAAGAATTGACAAGGTAAGTTTTTTTTAAATTGATGAATGCTTCATATTTTTAATACTTAAGAGAATTCATCAGACGCCACCTACCGGTCGCCTCTCAATAGTAATTCTATGGTAAAAACGCGGTAGTTTTCGGATTGATATTACAAGTAATTATTGGAATATTTTCACGCGGTTTGTGTCTTTAGACAGATTTTGACTTGAAGATGCATTACCTAATTGTTATTTTTGTTTAAATTTTTGTTTAAAAAAATTACATTAAAAGTTAACTTTAATTTCATTTTGTAAAAATTGAGTAGAAGATATTAAAAAAATTAATTTACAAGTACCGAGATTGAAAATTTTTGTCTTAAACTTGCCTTTAAACTTTGAAATTGGGTAATTTAAAGTTTAGATATCAATTAAAATGTGAAGACAAGTAATAGAAATTTGTACATCGACACGCCTCCCACAGGTCACGCCTACTCAAAGTTCATTAGTCTTGGATAGTTCTTATCGTATACGGGGGACACCATCTCTTCTACCCGCATGTGGTGTTCGCATGGGGGTGGCGGGATCTTTTTCTTCTTTTGAAAAGGGAATTTCTTAGAAATCCGCAGACGCTGGAGGGAGGGTGCGTGCGATACGAGTCGCATTGAATAGAAGACGCTTTTGGATTGAGGTGACGGATGCATTGATAGAACCGAATTTGGAAGGGGGAGAAGGTACAGACAGATAGACATCACCATGTCAATACCTACTTTCGATTTTTTTTAAGAAACTTTTTTTTAAAAAAGTAGCAAAATTGCCAACATAACATATAGCTGTGTAGGATTATATAAAATCATAAAAACTAACGGAAAGTGGGTTTCGCAACTCTACATGAAAAATTTTAGGTTTTGTTGAAAATCCACGGCTGGATGTGGAACTCTACATACAATACAACTTAGCAAACAGCATCAATGTAAAGGGCTTACACAGTGGGGAATACAAAGGAAAAGTCAATTTTTATTAATCACTTTTGAGGGGCTGGGGAGCCCAGTCGGTTAGACATTCGCCTAGCATGCGGAAGGTCCCAGGTTCGGATCCAGGCCTCGCCAAAATAACTGCCGACCTATAAACTGCCCGTGCAGTCAAAGATGTCCGACGAATAATACCCCGTGTGGAGGGAGTACACGTTAAATATCCTTCAAAGTCCTAACGCTGCGTTGGGTGCTTACTCAGGTGTCGGCTCGTCACTTGACTGTGGTTCTAAAATACGACGCTCGTCACCAATAGCCCTCGTGTAGTTCTAGTGCGACGATAATTCATACTAAACTAAAACTATTCATCACCTTTGACGCCTTATAATAAAGATCCTTATAACAAATCATAATAATATGAAAGGGATCCTTATCACATATAAATTATATATTTGTTAATTTGTATTTTGTATCTAATATACACCTGGCAAAATGCAAATATATCATCTCTTGTACATATTATATTTATTTTGTTTTTACGATATACTACAATATAAAGATCTGCCTTGTAAGATTTTTCAATTTTTAGCCTACTTTTCTTTTTTAATTCTAAAGAATTAAAAAAATGAAAAAGTAGGTATTGACATGTGGTCGATGTCCGTCTGTCTGTCTGTCCGTCCGTACCCCTCTTCCAAAATCTTTCTATCATTCGGATCTTAAAAATTCTTTTTTTGTTAGAAAGCTATGACCTCAGAGACCCAACTTTCATACTTTTTATCCGCCTGTCTGTACGTGCGGACAGACATAAATCTACTATCTGTCGCCGAATTTCCCATTGAATTAGCACTGAAATTCAATTTTGAGTCATTTAAATCACTGTTGCCAAATCAACAATGGCATGAGAAACTTTATTTATTTAAAAATATTTGAAGCAACATAATTTTTTCATGAATCAGTTTCGAATGACGTCATAAAATGTAGCACTATGTGATTCTTTGATTGTTCATGCATCGTTTACCAAAAAAGTGGCAAGGCATATTTTTTGCATACAATTATGCTTAGTTTTAATTACATTTCTTATTTTTTTAATGTAGTTTGGAGTAGTTTCAATACTTTTCTTATTAATAAATTTGAATTATTCTTTGAACTACAAATAAATCGTGCAGACGATAAATTATATTAAGTTAATTTGAGAAAGAATATTAAGGAAAATAGTTGATTTTGGCTTTTAGAAGTTTAAATTATAGCTGGATGTTGTGTTTAGTGATTTTTTTTTAATGTGTATAAATCTAGGGTAGAAACGGTTGTTGATGATATTTACTGTTAGGAACCTAGTTGTTTTCCTATTAGAATTTCAGTAAGTATTTAAGTAACAGGAAAGTAGGCTATTTTAGTTCTTTAAGAACTTCTTGTTATTTTCACAGGCCTAATAATATGAAATATAAGGTAATGAAAGCATTTTTTCTATAGGGTTGTACATAAAAAAATGAAGATTTTATATTTTCTATAGGTTTTTTGGAATGTGACGATTCTAAAAAAGTAGTTTTCGAATGTTGGTACGTCTGTTAGACTGCTATCTAAAACCAGTCTACTGCTCAAACTAAAAGAACTAAGGACTTCAAGGTAGCACGAGTTTCGTTGCGCAAAGGTAGCCGCCATAGGACTTTTGGTGGTTTTATAGGTATTGCTGAATTGGTTGCATGAGTTCTTCGTGAAAAGCGCCACGCTTCACAAAGGGTAGCTGCCATAGAACTTTTTAGGTTTTTAAAGTATTAGTAATTGAAATTCGTATAAGATAAAATTATTGTAACCAGATAAGTCCTAAAATATGTAAAACGTCTTGTTTTTTAGATATGTACCGTAACATTTCTTGCATTTTTCGTGATTTTTTCACCTTTTTCGTGAAAATTTCACCTGTACAACACAATAAAGCTGTGTAGGAGTGTGAGATTTATATAGTTTCTTTTACCAAACATTAAAAACAACGATTTGTTTTTTTAAGTGTAAATCTATGATAATAAACATGTTATATGAAAATAGATCCAGATAACATATAAATGATACATTTGTTAATTTGATAAAGGCTAACATATCAGCTCTTATACACTTGTCTAATATTTATTTTGTGTTTCTGGACAAAGATCAGAATTGTAAGAATTTTCAATTTTATTTTCAAAATATGAAATACAAGGTAATGAAAGTAATGCAATGGCAAATTAAAAGTGTTTTTATGTTTTCTGAATGTTCTGGAAGGTGCTGAATCTGGTGGTTTTCTGGTAAAATGGTTTTCGAACATTAGTTAGTCACCCAGACTGCTGTCTAAAGCCAATATACAGATCAAACAAACAGAGCTATGGACTAAATTTGGGACACGAGTTCCAAGTATCTGTCGGATGTCATAATGTGATTCTTGAGAAAATCGCGCGTGCGCAAAGGGTAGCTGCCATAGATTTTTGTAAGGTTTTAAAGTTATTAAAATTTCCGCATAAATTATAATTTGGGGAACCAGACGTACTGCATTTAGCAGTGCAATACTTCTTTTTATCCTATCTTTTTCGAAGAGTCCTAAAATATGTAAAATGTCCTGGTTTTTGAATTTGAATTACAAAATGTCCTGTTTTTTCCGTGATTATTAAAATTTCTCCATTAGAACCATAAGCAGGAGACTTTCTTTGTCAACAATCCAACCAGAATAAAATGAGAGAACGTTATATACTTTCAAATTCTTCAATCAATCATCAGTAGTGGTTTGCACTACTTTACAAAAATGAGTTGATTACAAGACAAAAACTACAATAATACTATAAAATAAACATGATGCCTATGTTTTTTGCTTTTGCATTTTACTACACTGTTGTTAAGAATATCTCTTCACCCTAGGTATAATATCACTTCTAAATGTATTGATTTATTGAGTAGTAATTGAAAGTCGTGTGGTGCTACATACCCCTAGTTTTAGTATGTCCTTCCATCCCTAGTCCCCCTAATTGCCTGCTAATGATTATCTGCTGTATGATGTGAGTTAAATCAATCTTCCAATTCGACTAATTATTAATGGCATTTTCAAATATCTATAGCCTGTCCAGTAACTTTTTAAACAAAAAAAGTCAAAATATTCATTTTTATGAAAGAAAACACAGAAATGATTTTGTTTCATTCCTTTTTAAAGGAGATGAAAAAATAGCTTTTTGATGAAAACGATCCAAACAAATTAACGAAAAAAACACGTATTTTGTTGTGAAATTTCTAATCCAACAGGGACCGACGACTGAGGTTTTGCTGAGGCTCTCATATCTCTATTAGCTCTAGCCAGTATGCAAAAAAAACCCAAGACCAAGAACAGGTTTTGTTATCTTTTTCAGTTGCTTGAAGGAAGGAAAGAGGGGTGAAAGGGCCATATGTTCAGCCTGCGGATTAGCCCCCCACTATTTCTTGGAGTACGGAAGGTTGAAATAGCCATGTCCACAGCATGTTTGATTGACGTAGTCAATCTTGATGTTCAAATATGTGGTTGGTTGGATTTTGGAAAGGTTGGGTCTTAGTGAGGATAGTAAGCTCCACCCCCTGAAAGCCAGCTTCTGCTTGACTAGTGGTGATACTTAGTTTCGAAATCACTAGATACGAACCTTAATACCAACATATTTCTTATAAGAAATTTTTAAACATACTAATTTCATAAAGTATAACAGAAAATTTCTATTACAACCAAAACCAAAGGAACGGAAAAGTTATTTGTTATAGTGAAATGTTCGTTAAAGCGGAATCGCATAGAAAATTAAACTTTGTTAAATTTGAAATACTACAAAAATCAATACAAATATACAACAGATTCATTAACATATGTTATAATATTTATGTTTTAAATAAATACATATTAAACAACATAAATATTTTTTTTAGTTTATAAAAGTTTAAGAACAATTAAAAGGTAAAAGAACTCCCAAACCTTGGGGGAAAAAACATTAATTGTAACTAACATGTAAACATAAAAACCGTAATTTTCTTTAGAACAAATGATTTGGTAGCTGACGATTTAACAAAATTTTCCAAAGAATGCATAGATAAAAAAATAGTGTCTGGGACATTTGCTTGTGAAACGAAAGCAGATGGAGCATCATCTGAGTCTTCATCATCGCTTTATTCACTAGGCTCAAGTTGTAAATGGGAATGTTTTATGGATTGAATAATTTTGTTATCTGTTGTTTCATACAAAGTTGTAACATCGCCACCCTTTCACTTTTTGTTAAGAAGGTTGAGTATTTAAAAAAAACCATTGTGGTCTCAAAGGAATAACTTTCTGTGACATCAAAGCAAACACTTGTTCTCATTCTTAAAATGTTTCCTTTGTGACAGCAATAAAAGCAACATCCATGTGCACAGGGTTTTAAATTCAATCCCAGGAATGCCATTTATCTTAAAGTGTCATAATGAAAGGTAATCATTTGAAATTAATGAAAGGTAATCATTTGAAATTAATGAAAGGTAATCATTTGAAATTAATGAAAGGTAATCATTTGAAATTAATGAAAGGTAATCATTTGAAATTAATGAAAAATAATCATTTGAAATTATTGAAAGGTAATCCTTTAAAATTTCTAAAGGGATTGTACTAGTCACTACAGATGTTTGACCCATTAAATAGCAATTTCGGTCTTTTCTTGGGAAGGTTGGGGATGCGAATTAGCAGATATAGTACGTACAATGATCCTCCCTTCCTTTCTCCTATGTAAGACAAACTCTTCTAAACTTGTTTGGTGTCTGAACAAAACAGCAGAAACAGAAAAGTGAGAAGGTGGAAGAAAAAAATCTTTCATTGTAATGAAATTATGGAGTTTAGTCATTTTGTTAAAATGGAAATTTTAAAACATTGTTCTAATGGCATTTCAAGAAGGACTGGAGGAGGGGGGGTTATTTCATTATACTAGATATTTTGTTGTAATGATATTCCTTATATTTTTTTTTGTATAAGTTATTTTTGTTTAATAATTTCTCTTGAGATATGATACCCATTTAACTGACCATTTCTTTTTCTTTACTTTGACTACACAATATGTTTTAAAGTTTAAAAATTGAAATGGTTTAATAGTAGATGAACTGAATATCCATTATCAGTCTTTAATAACTTATTATCAGTTTTTAATAACTTATTATCAATTGTTTATTTATAAACTGACGTAGCAGAGGGATCATTCATGATTTCAGTTTGGGGGAAATTATTTTTCCCCCTTTCATTAAAATATTGCTGACTTTTAATAGTTAAATTTTATTATACAACAATGTAAAGCACATATGTAAGTCAGCAATGTAAGCCAAAACTGCAGTTTTCTGATTTTTGAGGTTTTGCAATTTTCTGATTTTTGGAGATTAATGGTTTCGTTATCTTGGAAAAACTTCGGTGGGCACACACACAGGTTAATTGCAGTAACCGCCAAAAATGTGTTTGGGGAATGTGATAAAATGCATCTAGATTTCTCACGAACTCCAGTAAAACATTGAAATTCCAAGTGAAAGTTTTCCAAGTAGAAATGTTTTATGAGTACAAATTCAAATACAAAAATTGTCGACCAACAACAGTCCAGAGGCCCAGCAAGGTTGGTCCAAAATAAATCTAATTCTTTACCAGTTTCCAATGACTATCAAGATTCTTCTTAAAATCTTCTACTCTCTTCGAATACACAACATAATCTGGTAAAGCATTCCACTCATTGAAAACTCTATTGTAAAAATGTTTTCTTACCTCCCTTCTAAAGCATGATTTATTCAATTTCTGATCCTGTCCTCTCCTCCATGTCTCCCTGCTTTATGAATTTGAATAACTGAATTAAATCACTTCTTGTTCTCCTATTTTCCAAGGAATACATGTTTAACGGTCTTAGTCTGTTATCATAATCAATACCAGATAGACCCTTAATCATTTTTGTAGCCCTATGCTGAACTTTTTCAAGCAACTCTATATCTTTTCTGAGGAAGGGAGACCAAAACTGTACAGCATATTCCAGATGTGGCCTTACCAATCCCCTATACAATGGCAAAATAATCTCCTTAGATTTAGAAGTGATACTTTTTCTAATATATCCCAACATTCAATTGGCTTTCTTACTTGCTTCAACACACTGTTTACTCATTTTGAAATCATTGCTCACCAAAACTCCTAAATCTCTAACAAACTCACTATCTTGGATACTTTCTCCCCGTAAAACATAAGAATTTTTAACATTGTTCTTACCCAAATGCAAGGTTTGGCATTTGTTAACACTGAATGACATGCCCCACCTTGAAGCCTATTCAGTAATTTTCTTAAGATCATTTCGTAACTGCTCGATTTGCTCAACAGAATTTACTGTACTCGTCACTTTTAAATCATCTTCAAAAATACTTAACTTGCTTATTCAACCCCCATCTGATATCATCAATAAACATAATAAATAAAATTGGCCCTAGTACAGAGCCCTGAGGCACTCCACTTACTACTTTATTCCAATCAGAGTACTTACCATTAATGTGAACCCTTTGTTTTCTATTGGTCAACCAATTTTTAATCCAACGGACCATGGTAGTCCCTAACCCAAATCTTTTCAACTTAAATAACAAAACTTCATGAGGAACTTTATCAAAAGCCTTTTGGAAATCGATGTAAATAACATCAACCATATTGCCTTTATCAATCTCTTATGTAACAATGTCATAAAATTTTAAAAGATTAGTTGTACAAGACCTACCTTTTCTAAAGCCATATTGATTATCTGAAAGTAAATTATTAGTTTCCAAAAAATTCATTACACTCATTTTCAACAGTGTTTCAAAAGCTTTACCTAAAACGGATGCAAGACTAACTGGTCTGTAATTAGCCGGATCAGATTTAGACCCTTTTTTGTACAATGGAGTAACATTTGCCAATTTCCAGTCTGCTGGCACCTCTCCAGAAATAAATGATGACCTAAAAATAGTTAGAACTACATCCCCCAACTCTTCTGCACATTCAACTAAAATTTTAGGATAAATATCATCAGGCCCAGGTGCTTTGTTAGGTTTCATAGTTTTTAATAGACGAATAACCTCCTCTTTAGAAAAATCACACTCAATACATTCCTGTCCTTCCGTTGCTTCACCTAAAACAGGCACATTTTAAAAATCTTTATTAAAGACACTAATAAAAAAGTTATTCAAAAGATTTGCCATTTTCACGTTGTCATGGATTAACTGTCCTTGACTATCTTTAAATGGTCTAATGGAGTTACCCTGTTTTACATTACCTCTAGCATAAGCAAAAAAATCCTTAGGGTTATCCTTAATACCCCTAGCTAGATTCTCCTCTAATGCAGATTTGTTGACTTCTACTAAGATTCTTAAACTCTCTCCTAGCAACTCTGTAAGCTTCCTGATCAACCTCTCTACCAGTTTGTTTAGCATTTTTGTAAGCCTTCTGCTTTAACCTAAAGCACTTTTTAATATCCGTGGAAAACCACATAGCATACAATTTCCTTTGTGAACTTTTATGCTTGAATTTAACATGTTTTTTCACCACATCATTTAGTTTTTCCTTGAACTCACCCCATAGCTCCAGAGTATAGGTACCTACCAGCCCTTTATCAAAAGCTAAAGCTACATCCTGTCTCAAGTTGTCAAAATTAACATCTCTGAAACATGGGACGACTCTTACACTATTAATCTGTATAACCTGAAAAATAATATCAAATTTAATACTATTGTGATCACTCTCGTCTAAGTGACCACTGACAATAAGGTTATGAACTCTATTTTCACAGCTACTTAAAACTAAATCTAGAATAGCATTATCTCTAGTTCACTCTCTAACTAACTGATATAAAAAGTAATCATCTAAAACTTCCAGAAACTCTAAACCCTGTCCCTTTACAATCACATTATTGTTCCAGCTTTGTGGCCCAGCTTGAGTAGTTGGTTTTATTTTTTCAAGTGCACATAAAGAAAAAGCATTTACAGTTTTTTGCCTTCTCTTTTCACTCTGCCATGGCACAGTTGTGGGCAGGCAAACTGCAGTATCCCCCCTAAATGTGCTTTGGAGATATTAGAATAAACTCATTTTGCATACTAGTAGCTTTAGTAACTGCATAATTGACTGAAAAGTTCAAAGGCTTCACATTTTAGATCATAGATGGCAGCATGATAAAAAATCTTCACAATTTTTAGAAATGATCAAAATAGACTATAAAATGGACTGTAGTTAAAAAAAAGTAATTAAGATGCCATGGATTTGTAACCTGGGTCTAAAACTACAACATTTGAAATGTGTTTACAACTGTGTCTCCAAGTTATTGACTCTTTGCTTCTGGAGTAATTGACCTTTCAAGTTGGCCTTTTTTTATGAAATGATCAACTTTGAGACCCTGTAACTACCAAAGTAAAGGGTGACCCATGGTGTTTTATATTTTTCTAAGTACTACCCTGGTTTGTGTAATTAATCCAATAATTATTTTTGTGGGTCACTTATGGCTTAAGCAGATAATTAGGCAGAAACATGACAAAAATCAACAAAAATGATCGTTTTCAAAGGTCCCTGACCTTCCAAGCCATGAGTGACCTACCAAACTAATTATGCTGACATGCACCTAGTATCAAGTAGTATATATATTTAAAAAAAAAGAAATCATGGAACACTCATGGCTTTTAGAAGTAGAAGGATGATGATATAATGTACACACCATTGATCCATTACCTCAAACTTTGACCTTCTCTCAAGGTTAAACTAGAAGGATTTAAGAAAAACTGAGATACCTTCGTACTACTAACATATCCTGAAAGTTTCAACAAAATCAAAGACATCAACTATCACGCCCCTATTCGATTTGGCGCAGTTTTAAAAATATGGCTTTTTACTCTTTAAAAATAATGAAAAAACTGGCTGGCAGCAATTAAACTTTTTAATTTTTATTTATTTAAATTTAAATGTACGAAATTATGTTATAAACATTTTACATTATGTGTAGAGTCCCTAACATCATGTGACTCAAATTTTTCATTAAGTTATTAAAAACTTATTTATATTAAATATTTTTTCCCTGATATGAGTTTAGTTTGGAAGAAAAGGGAAATTGGTAGACAGTGCTTTTTGTGATACATTAAAAAATTTTCTTGGTAAAACCAAATTATTGTTCTTGGTGTAAATTTTAAGTAATAGTTTATAAGGTAATTTTGAGACACTAGTAATATTAATCAACAAATATTTAATTTATAGTATGATTTGTAAGTGAAAATTTTTTAGCTGATTAATCTGAATAACTGTTACTGTCGTCCAAAAAAAAATTGAATAGTGGTTGCACTGCTTTCCATGATGGGCCACTCTACTCAAGTTATAAATCGTTGTAAAAGTTGCCATTTATTTTTGGAATATGCAGAACTTAGCTAATCTGATAATTGCGGAGCTTCTCTGATAAAATGATAATTTGTCCTAAATGATTGACACACTACAAAATAAACCAAGATCAGATAAAAATTATCTTCGGTTATATGACGCTAGTTGAAAACATACTTTTGACATCAACCAAAAATGTGGTTTTTACACACATGAAATTGAGTGGTGTTATCATTTTGGTTACTTTGAACCCTCCATAATCATGTTGAATTATATAATAGTTTGATTGGAATGGTCTGGAGGTATATAAGAATTGCTAAACAAACGTTAAAAAAAAAGTGTCTATTAATTAACCGACACTGTCTAATGATTATTCTGCTTGTATGATCATCAAAGAGACTTTTATCAATTTTTCAGTGAAAAAAAATGCAAAAAATTTTAACCATTCATTGGTTAGATAGAGAAAATTTAATTTTTGTCTGCGAATTATAATAAATTTTGGGTGTTTTTTTTAAGCATTAAAAACGACCAAGTTCCTATTCAAATGGGTGTTCTTTTAAAAATCTTTTTTCTTTTAAAAAGAAAATGTAGACACCGTGAAATTCTGGTCTGTTCCAAAATGTTGAACGTGAGATGGTGGTAATTAGTAAACAAACATGAACAAGTAAACAAATTTATTCCTATCTTCTTTCTTGGATTATTATGTTCACAATAATTATTGTTATTACAAGCACAATAATTAAAAAATATCTGGAAAAAATATTCATTCACTTAGCATGGCAAACAATATAATTTTTTTAAATACTAGGGGCTGGCGCCCCTAGGCGTGCAAGCTCGCACATCACTAGATTAAAGAATGTCACATTCTTACGAATCACTATTCCTGAGATATCACCATTTCAAAAGTTGAAGTCGCATTCAACATACTATGCACACATTTCCGCATCACCTGTGAATGACCCTTAATACGCGAATCAAACGTATGTAAACTAATTGCTGATTTTGTTAAATTGACTTTTTTAATTTACGCAGCGGTCGTTGAAGGTGTTAAATGACGCAATGGTGCCCCCCTCCCGTGATGTTAAGCAGAAGCATTTGGTGTTCTACCTTTCAATTTCTTCTCAGTTACTACTCGCTGAAATTTTAAGGGTGTTAGCGGGTATCCCAGGATTTTAAAATAGTTTTGTCATAAATTATTCTAAAAATTTTAAGTTGTATTACTTTTTTAAGTAATAACTCGCCGACCCCCGTTAATTTTGCAGAATTCACCGTTAAATTCGCAGAATTAACCTAACATGTTTTTACTCTTAGGTTCTTTTTAAAAACCCAATGGCTCACTCAAAATTTTTAAGTTGTATTACTTTTTTAAGTAATAATTCCATTGGCCGCTTTGCGGCCTGCTTGCTATCGCTCGCCAAACCACGGTCTGTATCTATGACAAAATCCAGGTATGTCTATGACAAAATCCTATGATACAATCCAGGTCTGTATCTATGACAAAATTGGGTCGAGCCTCGGTTACCGCCATGCTAAGAGACACATTTGGACCCAAAACTCTTTGGAGACATATGGTGCCAAAACTTGGTGAAGAGATTTTTACAGCTTTAAAAAAAACTGTACTCCACAAACTAAACTCTTTTCCAAGATTTCATCTATAACTTTTGCGAATCTCTTTGTGTCCTTGATTTAATAATATTTATCTTTAAACAAACTTCTTACGCATCCAAACAATTATGTGGAAATTTCTTCTTGCCATTGTGTTTAAAATAATTCAGTCTCTATTATGCAAAAAATTTGGTAATAATTTAAAATCACCTGATTCCTTTATATTTAAAATACAACATTTCGTAAAATTAGAATATGGGACTAACGTCTATGTAAACAGCATTTTAAAAGCCCAATTTTTCGGCACTTGAACTATGAGTCCAGCTTTATTTATTTTTTTATGCAAAGAATATTTCCGATAATTTTTTTTTCTTAAACTTTTCCACCAAAAAAAATTTTATGTTGAAATTTTTTTCAGGTTCAGGTTGTTGGCTGTTTCGAAAGAGAGAAACAAAACCTGTTTGCAACCAGATAAGTATATAGAATTGGCCGTGCGCAAATAGGTTTCGTACTTTTTCTTTGAAATTGCTTACATTCCGAACCAGTCGGGTGGCTTTGTGACCTTAAAGTTGAGTAGACCATGGACAGATACATAAAGACAAAAACACTATCATTTATGCAAACAAAAAATGGTGAAACGTACCATGTAGGGAGATCCTTACAAAAACGCATCTCGCAACGAACAAATAATATAACTAAAAAAAACCATTTAGCTTAATATGTTGGCTATACAACAAATCATAAAACAATGTTTAACAAGAGGAAAATTTCTAACTTTGCAAAGTGATAAACATGTTCATATCTTGATACTTCCATAATTAAAACATCTTCAAAAACTTTCTAAATAAACAACAAGGAATATGTAACATATTCGAGTGTGCAAAGTTAATTTTATCCCCATCTATAAGAATACATTTTTCAGGATAAATAAAAAAATAAAATAATCAAATACAAAGGAGCCATAGTAAAGAAGAAAAAGAAAGATATAAAATCGCAGACAAAAGGACGCATTCTTACCGAGGAAGATTTAACAACATGATATTTTTTATCAGTTCTGAAAAAACTTTGTAATCTTATGTTCGTGTTTTGAAAAAAAGGAAAATTTTGTGATTCCACTTTAGCAGAATTAACCTAATAAAATAATTTTGTTATAAAATGTTTGTTTATTGAAAATGTTTATTAGAATAATTGTTACGTTAAATGTTTATTTAAAATAGTTTTGTCATAAATTATTTTTTCTATAATCTATAATGACATCCTAGTTTGAGTTGAGTGCGTATTTAGGTTTCGGCTCGTCACTTGACTGTTGTTCGAAATTACGATGGCCATTGCCAATAGCCCTCTTGTGCGAAGATGATTAAAACCTAACCTATCATCTAAAATATTTAAACTAAAAAAATCTGTAAACCTTTTATCTTGCTATAATATATTTTAAGGCAAAATCATTTATAATAAAAAAAATCTGTAAACCTTTTCTATATATAAACACAAAACAAAAATAACCTTGTTCATTTTAATGAAGGTATATTTATATTTGCCTGAATTCTTCCACGTGTAAAGCAAGTTAAAGAACTGCTCTTTTTAAAAGGACAGAGCAGCGAGCAACTGTTCTTTAAAAAGAACATAAATATAACAGTGATGCCTTTCCTATTTCCCGTGATGTTATGCAAAAAAAAAACAAAATTTTATTTTTGTGTGCCTTATTTTAATGTTTAATTTAAAAACTAATTGGAAATTTGAAAAAAAAGGCATCGAGGTATAAGGGAGACACACACTCCAGAAAAAGCATGGAGTTCTAAGATGAATATTTCATGCTATTATGGCTCCGTACGTTTTAAAAAAGCTTACTTTTTTTTTAATATAGAGATTTGTTTCCGAAACAAACATTGTGGAAAGATTATCTCAAGTGGTTAACTAGTTTATAAAGACTATTAACAGCTAAAAGAAAAATTATTTGAAAAATTTGCTTGGTAATTTTGAGCCATGTTTAGGTAATGTAAACCTAGTCATTATTTTTTGTGCCTGGAAATTTTTACTGCATCTATGAGTGACACCTACTAATAATTGTTAGTTCTCGTTGGCTGCCATGTGTTCTAATAGCTTTCATGCAATTTAATTAATGGTTAAAATCATGTATATGGAACTATATAGTTTAAAATATTTATTTTAATTTATCAATATTGTAAAAAAAAATTTGTTCAAATTTTAGATTCTTGTGAAAGGAGTTAAAGGAGCTTTTGATATTATCAAAACTGCATTGCCAAATTCTCCTCTAGAAGATGAAAGTCCTTTGCCTATACCAAAGTCCACTGGGGAAGATATTAGTCAAGTCATTAATTTTAGAGAACATTTATTAGATTTTTCTAGTCGAGTAAGTAAATTGTAGTTTTATGTTTTGTATGATTTAAAAAAAATTAAGTACAATAATTTGTTTACAAAGTATGTTTAAGGGGGGCGATACATGTAAAAATCGATTTTTTTTTTAAAATTTCATAAATAGTTAAAATAACATCTCAAAAATATGCCTGTAAATTTTTAGAATAAAATTTGCATTATTTATCTATTAAAAACTCACTTAAATGCTTCACCTCAACACGGCGCTTGAGGGCTTTGTCAAAACTTTAAGCACGTTTATCTCAAAATTACTTTTTTTAAATTGATGTGCAAGGTAACTAAAAAAGTTCTCAATAGGTCTTTATGAAATTTGGTATACATCTTTTCTATAGCATTAGCTTCTAGTTGAATCTCAAACATGACAAAACAAATAAAAAAAATTAGTTTTTATACCCAAAACCTTTGAAAAAGGGTAATTTTGTTTTTATTCTGAGGAGTGCCAATTTACTATTTTTCAACTTTTTTGTTATTTTATTGGTTTAACTAGAAGATGTAAGTTTTATGAATGAACACTCTCAAATAAAAAATTTCGCTTTCAGATCATTTTAGGAGAAGCTAGAATTACCGTTGATTGATACTTTTACCCGCTGGGGTCTCAGGAGATAAGTTACTATGGCTGCCATTTTGAAAAAACTGAAGCAAAAAATCTGATTTTTGTATTTTAATGTATAAACATACTGAATTTTAAAACGACTCATGTATTCCTTCTCTTTTAATAACATATCTGAAAAATTATCAAAATTCAGGCGATTACATGTATCCCCCCCCCCCCTCCCTTAAATGAATCATGTAGTCCATCTTTCAATTTGTGGCCTATGACTTAATGGATAATCAGGGCTAGACAGAGATGAGCAGGTTTGAAATAAGCAAGTTTGGACATACATATATGAAAATTGGACATGGAATGTTTAAAATATTTTCTGTATAAATACACCTATATTTATATCTCAAAAGTTTAGAGAAAAGCAACTTACTGCTTGTTTTATTTGATATACTTGCATATTTTCCACTTAATTGTATTTCCTTTTAACATGATAACTTAAAATATGTGATTTTTTAATTGAATCTACTAGATTTTGTAATACTTCTGGCTCAATTTCATGCAAAGTAGCCAATAGCCAATTGAAATCTTTTACAGTAAAATAATGCTTCCTAAATGTGTAAGCTTTACAGGTGATTATTGTAATTTGATCTAAATCCATACTGAATGCCCACCAGACCATCACCTTGAAGTTTTGCCACAGATTTGTGAATTGGAGACCCATATTGATCCATTTCTTTTTTTGTTTAAATTTAAAATTGAACCAAAATCTTGTCAATTCAATGAAAATAATGCGTTTTAAGTTATCATATCAAAAGGAAATGCAATTAAAAGGAAAATACAAAATTATATAATTAAAGCATGCATTAAGTTGATTTCCTCTAAACTTTTTCTCCAAATAAAATTATTTATGTATACTTTCCTTACCACTCATATATTTGCCATTTCTAGATTTTTCATCCACACCTTTTAAGTGAAATATTGTACCTTAAAAATGCCCATGGGAGGTTGAAAAAAAAAAAACAGCCCTCGTATTTTGCAAAAAAATAGACAGTCACTCTTCAAACATTGAAATTGTCATTAAGACTTATAGTTTCAATTACAATGAATACTTTTTAGTACTCTGTGTTGATACAAAAAGGTATATTTTTGTTCGAAAAATACAATAATCAGGGCCAGATTACAGGTGTACCTGTGTACAGGCCTGTGGGCAGTGAATTTTGTTGGGGCTCTCTGGATTCCTCCATCCCTTGCCCTTTTTCGACTTGGAGAGTGATCTACAATTTTTTTTTCAGTTATGTGCAGTACTCACACAAAAAGTCAGATTCTTATTTGGATTATTGGGAAAATAATTATTTTGTAGTTTTTGGATAATTAAAAACTTAAAATGTTGTAAGAGCAAGGGAGAAAATTTTCAAAGTGATTTTAATACTGGCCCTAACCAGGGATTTGTCTTATCTTTTTTAGGGGAGTTTTTAATATTAATGATGGGGAAGGGCATCAGAGCCTTAAAAATTTGGTTCACCAGGTTGGTCACCATGGATGATTGGGGGAGTTGTAAAAGTTTTTCTGTAAAATTTCTTTTCAAAAGCACAATTGTTTGAAAACTATTTTTCAATCATTTATCTTTATGTGTGCATTCTTTACATTTTAGGAACCTGAAATAAAAGAACATATCATAAACTTTCTTGAGAATTCCGATTTTGAAGATTTTAAATATTTTGGGACTGTTAGAAAAAGAACAATGCTAAGAAATGTTCAATCTCTTGAAACAGCTGAAAGTTGCAACTGTCCTGTTTTATGTGGTAAAGCTCTAGGCCTTTTTTGTTGCTTTATTTCCATTGCAATATTTGCTTGTAAAAAATGCCTGTTTTTTTTACATTTTTTAAGACAGGGATTTTCTTCAAGAAAAATGTCCATTTGGAAGCACAATGTTTGAACTTATAGCATCTTGTCTGGAATTACATGAATCAAATATCGGGGAACCTTTTGCTGTTTTGAAAATTTTATGTGTTCCTTTTGTAGATGAGTAAGTTGTTTATCTTTATTTTTATTTTATGTTAATGTATTTATGTAGAAATGAATTGAATCACATTGAATGTAGAAAGGGAGATAATAAAATTGAATAAAAAATTTAAAATAAGTAATAATTAAGATGGAATAGCCCACCGGCAATTATAAGTATTCTTTGTTATTTTTGTTTTCACTATTCAGATATTCACGGTTAGGATGTATTATTAGAATGAAGGTCAATTACTGACGCAATTACTGAATTATTGTCAAACTAGGCTACATGAGAGCTCTTGGCAACACACGTTGTAATTTAGAACACAGTCAAATGATATACTAAATGGGGAAGTAGGGCTATAATTATCTTCATATTTAAATTTTTATATGGAAAAAAATGTTGAATACCAGTCATTTTTACCATAGATGAGGAACAGCACCGGAACTAGCACTCAAAGCAAACTAACGACTTGATAAAGACATAGGATTATTAATAATTTAGCAGTAATGTCTTATACATGCAATATTGAACAAGTGGCCTAGGGCTGTATAACAGTCTACCTGAAAATACCGTACAAAACAAATAGTTGTACTTTTTATTTGGATAATACATTTTGTTTTTGTGTGTAGAATACTAGAGCATGTATTTCCTACTGAAAACATTTTAAAATCGGTCACAAGTGCAACAGTGTCTTACAAATTTAATTAATTACAGTTTAACTTCTCAGGAGCGACCTCCCTCCGTTCTGAGGAAATTCGGTCGTTGAGGGAGGGTGGTCTCTTTGAGAAGTATAATCACTGAGGTGCTTAAATGTTCAAATCAAGATTATAAACAATTGTTTGGTAGTAAATATCAAGAAAAGTATTCAATCTTCATTATTTATTTATTTTAATTAAATAAATAAAACAAGGTCCTTTTTTTTACAATTACATATTTAACTTATCTTTTAACATAAGGAATTTTTACTCGTTTCATTTTTTTTTTGATTTTTTGGAATGTACCTCATTTTCCTATTTGTTTTAAAGTTCTGAAAAAAGACTATTTATTGAAACGTCTTTCGTGTTTTGCAAATTTAACATTATAAAATCAATTTGTTTCAATGCATGCTATGCTGACATATGCGCTGACATGGATCAATAGCTTGCTGCGCTGAATGCTTGCTGCGCTGACAAGTTTGGAGAACACTTTAGACATAAGTGTTCTCCAAACTTAAAATCAGCTGTTTCTTAGACATGTTGAGTTCTTTAACGTAAATAAATGAATTTTTCGATAACTGTGGCCGTACCCATCTCTAGCTTCTCCTCTCCCCCCCCCTTTTAGATCTATTATCCCGCCCCTTCCACAAACATGCCAATCAATAAGACTGTCCGCATGACTTTTTACTGGTATTCCCCCCCCCCTTCTGTCGAGTTCTTAACTCTCTTGCCATCGGCGATAGTCCCTTACTTGTGTGACAACCCCAGTGACTTGTTTTTGGAAGGGCGTGTCCAAGCGTTACTTTGGCCTTGTTAACTGCAGTTATGTGAAAGAAAGAAGCTTCCTATTGAAAACTCGGATAATTCATTTAAGGGTCTATCGAAATAACCCTTTTAACACCAACGGGGGAGGGGCTGAATTTGTTCCAACTTTTCAGGATGGTGGACTCTTCCTTGGTAACAATGGTTGAAGGTCATTCAAAGAACATGTAAAGGGCAAACGTTGTACAGTAGTGGCAGGAAAGCTAAGTTTGGAAAATTGACACCCGGATGCGACCTTAAATCTGGTCGTAACCGGAGGTATGGTCTGGTCCATTCCAGAGGAGGTAGTCGCTTAATAGAGGTGGTCTTTTGTAGAAGTTTTACTGCATAAACATTGTATGGTGTATTTTAATTAATGCACAGCTTATTTAGTTCTTTTTCAACCATTTCTTTTGAATATTAATTACATAATCTAAAATTAAGATTTTTTCCTGAAATAAAGTATTCTAAGTTTTAAATAGCTGATTGTTCTATCAAGCCTAAATTCTAATTAATGAGAATGAGTTCTTTTATTGAGTGCTATTTAAAATTTAATATGTATTGGTTTTTCTTATTTTAGGTTCTTTGCAAACAAATTAGATAAAATACCAGTAGAATATTTATGTAATTTATTACATATGTTGCATAAATATCTATGGCCTGATAAAAACATCCCATTGGTTCAATCTCCAAGCCTAGAAAACACTGACATTTTAAATAGGATTATGAACAGCATAACAGGTAGTCCTGCTTTTGAAAATATATATTTTAGTGCTGTTTTTTTTAACTTTTGTTACAAACATGAAAATGTGTTTTATCATTTGCAGTTTTCTTAACAGTACACAAGTTTATTAAATTACTAAAAGAAGTTCATATTTTAAATTAAATTTTAACTTATTTCTTATTTAATTTTTTTTACTAACTTTTATCCACATTTCTAATTGACAAAAATTAAGCTAAATTATCAGAAGAATAGCAAATATTTAAAACTTTGTTCATAAAGTATAATTTAACATCATATTTCTAAAACAATTTAAATAGAAATTTTAAGATTCGTAAATTAAGAAGTCCTAAACTAAGATTTTTCTACCAACCAAGATTTATGGGAAATACGAGTTTGACGCTTGTACCGCCACCAGACCTGAATGTGGGCAGATTCCCAGTCCATGAAATGGGTTCTTTCCCAGGACTCTACAATTGTACAAATGATATATTTTATGCATGTGCACTAAAGATTTTGTTGTTAAATCTCTAAGAGATTATCAAATTTTGTTTAATAAAATATAAACTTTATTTTTCTTGTACCAATCTCTTAACACGGCACCAGAAAAAAAAATCCTATATGCATCGAGTTGAATTTGAGATTTGGAGCAGTAAAAATACCTTTTTGAGTTCTATAAATATACTTTGTCAGTTTCTTGTAATTAATTGTCCATTCTAACATTTGTTTTAATGCAAAGTGTCTTATATTTGCTGCTGAAAAAACTTTTTACGAGACCTCCAAAAACTACTTGAACCTCTTGCTGCATAATTTTTTTTAATGCAATTAATAAATCAGTTGCTTCAGTGTCTGTATTCTTGGAAAACTTGAACATTCTACTTTATAATAGAAGAGTTAGTATTAAGAACTATTGTAAAATGAAGATGTGAAGTGAATTGTACAAAGATTTGTATGTGTACCTCCGGAGCAAAGAGGCTAAAAACAGCTATCTAACAATTCTATTTTCCCAATTATTGTTTAACATTTAGTGAATGGTTTGTGTGTCCATTTCAAAGTATTAATTTTAATGTATCGTGTGTTTTTAGAAATTGCTTCATCATCATTTCCTATGAACACATACAGTGGTCTAGAAGAAACAGTGTTAAATCGAGTTCAATTAATTGTATCATCTCTTCAGCACCAAGAGATTAATAAGTATATTTAATTTTATAACATTAAGTATAAAATATAACTTTCAGCTTAACCCCTTAATGCCTTCATTTCTAAATGAAAAACATAACTTTTTAGTTAGTTTTAATTTTCTTTCGTGTAGGCTTAATTTGTCTTACATAACTTGTTCAGAACTATAGTCTTCATTTGTCGTATATATTTTTTATTTAGATAAACTTGAGCAGAAAGCTAATTGACACATTACCAATTTTCCTGCCAATAGTCATTAAAGGTAGTTGAAGGGAAGGTGAAATTAAATGTTCTTAGTAAAAGTATTTTTTAAAATTTATACACTTTCTAAACAAATATTTTTATATAAAGTACACAATAGAATTAAGGCTTCTTTTCAATTTGAAAAGACTGATTTCTTATGATCAAACGAAAGTTTTTCTTTATTAATGCTATTTAAAAAAAGTGGATTTCCAACATCGTTATATTTCCCTTAGTTAAACCTCTTTACTCCCTGTCAAACTCTTACATATATACTTTATTAAACAAAATTTCAAAGAAAAATATATTTAAAAGTATGATTTGCAAGTAACAATGAAAAAATTAATATCTAATTTGCCAAAGGAAACAACAATGCATGAAATTTGAGTTCTTAAGCCCTAAAAAAATTGTTATGGTGCTATAAATGCAAAAACAAGCTGTATCGGGTTTTTTACTAATAGATCATTCTATCACTATTTTTAATGAAAAATGACCAAAATTTAATGTTTTTTGTCAGACCTATAAAATCGTGCTTGACCCTCTTGCTATGCCATATTTTATAAATAAATCATTTCCTTTAAGATCAGTATTTTTTGAAAACATGAACATTGTTTATAATAGAAAAGTTGTTAAAAGTGTAAGATGTTGTGAAAGGAATTCTACAAAGGTTCACATGTAGGCCTCTGAAGCAAAGGAGTTATACATGTGAAATGCTTTTATTATATGTAATTTTTGTATGCATTTAAAATTAAAATTGCTTAGTTATATTTTTTTACAGATGTTTGCTGTTTCACATATTTGATGCTATACTGGATGCCACATGTTTAAATTAAATGTGTATTTAAATTTACATATTGTGTAAACATTGAAGTGATAGTTATTCTGGAAGTTTACAAATATTTTTTAAAATGTCTGTACATTCCATTAGTTGTAAATTGACAGCTTATAATTCTTTTGTGACAAAAATTTTAATATATTTTATATGTTCCTGTTTTAATTAATAAAAAATATTTTTCAATCAAAAAGTACATAATGTCTCAAGATTTATTCATTGTATTGTAAACTTTGTCTTTTAATTGTCTTATTTAAACCAAGTTTGGGGAAATTTTTGCCATTACAATAAATCTATAAAAAACAGTCAAGAAACAATCGTAGAAAGTTTATTAATGTTAAAATAAATCATATTAGAATTCAAGTTAAATAAATTTATAAATATTTATATACATTTTATAATTCATGAAAATGAAATAACTAGAAATATGTATAAAGGAAGTTCTCTAAAATACATACTTTCAAATGGTAACATTTACCAACACTTGCATAATGAGTTTCAAGTATGTTTGAAATTTTGGTGATTTATAAGATAAATTTACAACAAATGTGTATATATAAGTAGTAGTATCCCACAAGTTTTAATAAATACAAAGGATAGTGTTAACTTTTTAATTTATCCACATAAACATAACAATTATGAATCCAAGGGAGAAAAAAATAGCATCTTTTTATTAAAATTATTTCTAGAAATAATGAAAAATGATTTAAAAGAAAAAGCTTTGTACTAAAGTCAATTTTTTAAGCAGCATGTTCCAAAATTTTTATGCTATATATTATACCACATATATATATTATGCCACATTTTTTTAAAATAAATTATACGTTCTATAAAAAAAGTTAATATGTTGGAAAAAACCAGGCAAAACACTGAAAAAGATATTTATTGTTCAACTGTATGGTTTTCAGTTTGCTAAATATTCTGATAGGCTGAGATTAACAAAAATTGCATTGTTAAAAAGAAATTCTAAAACAAATTTTAAGCTTAATATTTTTATATTTTGTAATTTTTAACTACATTCAACTTGAGTTTTTTTAGAAAGCTTTTAAAGCATATTTTATTGAAATACAATCTCGAATTCGAATTACAAGAAACCTTTTAAAGAGTTAGTAAAAAAAATACTCTAAATATATTTTGAACCTTACAAAAATTTAGGAAATATTTAACAAACTTTAAAATTTAAATATAAAATACAAATTATTGATGAAATTTTTTTTCTCATACAATACCACATTAGGCCAATTGGTCAAAATTAAATTTTCAACACGTTAAAGTTTGCAAATATTTCTTCTATCAAATGAGTTATTTTTTAAGTTAATATATTTCAGTAAACCATATATAAATCTGAACTGTGCCACGAAGACATGTCTTACCATGTCTAATTTAGTCTGAACCAACAGCAGCTTTTTCTCTATATCCTGGGTGTGTGTGCACGACAAGACCCTATAAACATTCATGAACAAACTTTGTTCAAAATGAATATCTGTTAAATATTTGAAGCACATTAACAGACTACTCAACGCTAAAAAATTTCAAGAAAAAATTGCAGTTTGGAGTGGTGTTAAAATATGGTGCATTACAGAAAAAAGTCTGTTAAACTATAATCAGAGAGCACATATTAATTACAAACCAAATAATCTGAACTTTACAATTTCTGGATTTGTCTTACTTCTCCTACTTATATATTAGCCTTTGTAATCAGTTGTAATTTTATTAGCCCTTGCTTGTGAAAACTTCAGTTATCTATCTAGTAATGAATTCCATACTCCTACCTTGCTTCAAGGAAATGAATATAACTGGATGGATCTTTTCAGTAGAAAGATATAATCAGAGATTGAGAGTATATCTATATTTTTTATAGAATATAAAAAGATTAGGAACTCTCTTATTATAAATAAAATTACAAACAATGATCAAATAAATTTAATTTGTTATTTTTAACATTATAAACTGATTTACCTGACAATACTTTTTTTGGAATAGTCTAATGCACATGTATTAAAAAAATTACTGTGATAGAAATTATACATACAGGGTGGTTTTAAAACTACCCAGATTCCTCTAGCAGCTATTCTACTTTTCATATCTTGATACAACTTGGAAAATACTTTAAACAGATTATGAAGAAGAGATTTCTGAAATAAAATGTGTGAGACAAAGGAAAAATTGGTGCATGAGAAAAATCACTGACAAAGAGTATGTGCAATTTTTGAGTTTCACTTTCTATGTGTTATTTTTAATTATGTACTTAGGAAAAAAACTCAATTTTTCCACCTCAAATTCTTTTACCTTTATTTTTTGTACATATGGTGTATTTTTGAGACATTTAAATTAAAACAATATTTTTTATAACAACAAATTAGAAGTGGCTTTTTAGTGTTTTTATTCCTACAAAATTCTTAACGTTTAAAAGAATTCTGGGTAAAACACTACAAAAAATACCCTAGAATTATTTTTTAAAACTAAAGAGGTATCTATTAGTAAATATTGTGCTAGGATTACAAAAAATGTATACATTATCAGCTATTTAAATATTTCCACAAATTAAAACTCATTTTGATCCGTTATAGTTCAGAGTAATTCAAAATGTTTATTTTCCTCTGCCATTCTTCTAGCTGCTCCCTAATTTCAGTGGGTATAACCTGAATAGGTTAGGTTAGGTTTTTGAATTATCGTCGCACTAGAGCTACACGAGGGCTATTGGCGAATAACCTGAATAGAAAAACTTTCTGTGTGTAAAGCTTGACATAACTGGTATGGTATATGGTACAAAAGTCCAGCCATTTGTTTAAAAACCTTGTAGTTACTATTGTTTTTTAAATTAAAATTTTTTTTGTGGCACTGAAAGTTAAAAATAAATTATTAAAGAAAAATGAGCGCTTACCAAGCATTTTGCAGTTAATCAATATGTAGCTACAATTTATCAAGATTGAAACACAAGTTACACAAGCCTGCCGCGGTTTTGTGAACTAAACTTAAATAACTAGTTCCTATGTCATTTTGAATGCAAGTACAGGAAAAATAGTGAAACAATTCATCACAGCTCAACTTTCATAAAAGGATATAAAGATTTTTAGTTGTATTTTTAGAAAAATTTAGTTTATTTTTTATTATTCTAATAATAATGTTACATCAATAACATGGGGAAAAAAATAACTAACAAATAAATTTTTCACAACTTTCTGGTAGAAATAACTGAATAAAATAAATTACTCGTCTATGTAGTATAACATTTCAAAACTGAATTTACATTTTTTTAAGGCAAAAATTGAATAACACAATTTTGCTCTTCTTTGTCTAAAATAAATGATGTTATCTATTTATTGACTTTTTTTATTCACAAGTATATCTACTTCAGGGGTAAAAAATGAAGTGTTCTAAGCAAGTTTACTTAACTTTTGAACTCAGGTGCACTAAATATTATTTAGGTGCACAAAAATTTCATAGGGCAAAAAGTAAAATTTTATTTATTTTTAAAGTTTAAAAAAAAAAAAAACACAAGGTAACTTTTGATATGGTTGCAAGGGGTGACTATTTGCCACTATTTTCAGCCTTCGGCAACTATAGAGACGATTTTAGACAAAATTGGCTCAAAGAAACTGTTTTAAACATTATGTCAACTATTTTTAAAGATGAGCCACTTTACCAGATTTTTTTACCAATTAGTTTTTTATTCATGATTTTTTTTTCCTCGGCAGAGTTTGGGAAATTAGGATAGCCGGAGTCCCGAGTTTTGTGATAAAAGAATCGCCGAAAAACTGACAAATAAAATCCGTATTTTTCCTTAAACTATCAAAAAATTAGACGCACTATGCACCAGCTAATTTTTAAAACCCAATCTACTTTGACACATTTCTTGTGGGATATTCCATGCAAGTAATTCATAAATGTCAATTAAGAGAACATAAATTCAAAGAAAAAAATTAAACATTTTTGTAATCTTTCAAAAGTCGGATTTTCTTTAATTCTTAAGAAGTCACACACACTATTGGCTATCACAATAATTGTCGCCAAATTACAACTAAAAAAATTCCCATAACAAGACACTTAGGAAAGAAAGGGAACATCAAAATAAATACAGAAGTACACGTTTTTAGAGAGTTTAACTTATAAAAATATACTTTTAAGAATTCTGAAAACTTTCACCTACTTGCCTAAATTTTTTTTATTAAAACTTCAATGTACTTCTTCATGAGCTTTGGACCTACCCAATCACTTTCCAATTTAGTTTAAATACACTGTGCATGAATGGAATTCATTTCAAAAACACTTGGATATCAATTAGAATTTAAAAAAATTTATTTATGTCAGTTCTTAAAGTTTAATAAATTCACGTTTGTAAAATCTCTATATGAGATAGGAAAAAATGGTCTGCATTTTTTTCAAAAATGAGCATAAAAAATACAAAGGAAGTATTGCACTTCAGTTTTCAGACAAAAAGTTGAAATTCATAGGATATTCTTATGTATTTTTAATGCTTTTTCTAATTAACTTTTTTTTTCATTAAAAAATGAGTAGTTTCTGATACTATGTACAATGAAACAGTGTTGCCTAATATTTCATTTGAATTTTAACAAAGCAAAACATCCGTTTAGACTTATAACATTTAATTTATAGTTAACTTACTAAAAAAAAAATAAGGTATTATGATGTAAAAAATACTAACCCTAGTAGTTTCAGAGAGGCTTTGCAGTTGACCAATTAATAGCAGATCCTGTTTGATATCAAAAAGTTTTTCGATTTTAACATCTTTTAGAACTTTTTTTTTTAGAAAAAGATGAAATTTTATCATGTAAAGAACTAATCAGCCCATTTTTAAGAGAATATTTGAATTCTTCATTTTGATCACCTACTCTAACAAAGGTAATTGCTTTGGAACATACTTCTCCATGTGCAGACCATTGTTCTTTACTGCTATTGTAAAAATTGAAATTTAATATTCTTTGCTTTTTTAAACGAAATGTTTCAACTGCAGATTCTTTTTGACTACATTTTGGCAATAAAGGTTCAGCATCAATATTTTCTGGAAATGCTGCTTGAGTATTCCTCATTTGTATTGAGTTGTTTGAAAGGTTTGTATTATCTTTTCCAGGTTTATTTTTAGTAACAAAAACCATGCTTGAACTATTATATGAAAAATTACTTGTATTGGAGTGCCTAGTTGAATATAAATCCAAACCATCTGATTGTTGTTTGATACACATTCGTAAATGATCTTGTGCCCTCTCCTTTTCCTTAAAAGCAGGGTCTAATCTTTTTTCTTGTAACCTTGTTTTCTGCTGTTCCCTTTCTTTATCTCGGAAGTCTGGATCACTTCTTTTAATTTTCATTCTTTCACGTTGTCGTAATCTCTCTTGAGAACGAAACTCTGGGTCTAATCTTTTGATGCGCATGCGGTCACGCCCCTTTTCCCGTTCAACAGCACGAAAACGAGGGTCTTGTCTTTTGATGCGCATGACAGTCCTTTGGCGAATCTTTTCTTGAGACCTGTAGTAGGGATCTAACCGACGTTGTTTTGTCTTTAACTTATTTCTTGTTTTGTAGTCGAATCTGAAATAGTCAAAAATAACACAATTTATTGATTTTCTTTAATGAGTAGATGTTTATGCACAAAGCCAAAAAAGAAGAGGGGACTTGTTCCTGGATCTGAGTCTGTTTTCTAATTTGTTTTTAGAAACTTGTATGAAACAGCTTTAAAAATCTATACATTTACAGCCACCCATACTAATATTTTCTTAACTCTCACAATCATTTTCAATGCAAGTAGAGTTGATGGCTGGTAAAACTAAATTTCATCTGATTTTTAAGCATTTGAACAGTTTATTGATAACAATCTGGACTTTATTGAGTTCTTTGAAAGGTTTAAGCAAAATATGTGCCAAATTTTGCTATATATGTGTGTGCGTAAGAAAAATAAATGTATATAGTAAAGTTAGTAAATGCTTTTGAAAATGACTGAGGCCCGGCATTACAATAAACTAATGAATCCCTATTTTTCTTGAAAATATTAATCTGAAAAAGGGTACTCAACCAAGTTGTATTTTTCAATCAAGGGTAATACTGACTACACTTACTACTGTAAAAAAGTAGTCAAGTAAAAAGTTAGAAGTAGGGTTCCATTTTTGGGTTTAAGTTATCCTTAAGCCTTAAGGTAAGGTCCAAATTAACCTTAATGGATCACACATAGTAATTTCTGATTTTTTTTGAAAAAACCACATAAGCAACAAAATAACATTTTATTGTAAAAAAAGGAGTTAATATTTTTATTTCCCTAAATAATGCAGTCGGTAAGCAGTTAATTTAAATTTTCCTTTGGTTTTCCTCACAAGCGATTGACATACTGATATGGGCAATTCTACCAAAATTGTTAATTTTATATCCCTTGGGCATAACTTATGAAATAATTAATATTTAATTTAAATTTTTTTCTTATTATACTAACAGACTGGTCCTTATATAATTATCAAATGGTATTTTAAAACAAAGAAACTGAATACTTTTTATGCTATATTTAATTATTGATCACTGAGAAACTTCTGCCAATGAAGGCGGGAAGATGTAAAGATTTCTTAATGGAACTTTAACCCTTTCAAAAAAATATGTAAAAGTATATTCTTTTTAACTATTTTTGATGAAGTCTTACTCTTAAGGATTACCATTATTAAGATGATTTTTTTTTAAAATTAAACGATTTTGAACATTAAAAAGATAAAATGCAAGAAACGTACAACATTCAAAATCGCTGTCGAAATGTAAACATTTTCAAATTCCTGCTCAGGATAATATTTTTGTTTTACTTTCATAAAAAAAAAAATTTGCTTTTTATAAAGATATGTTATTAAATCTTGCTTCGAAAAAAAAGTAAATTTTCCAATCCAATAGTAAAATTGAAGTTCACATTTCTCCTTTTAAGCGGCGATCAATATAGTTATTCATAGTGGAATGTTATTCTACAATACAATGCAAATATTAAGTTACACTGCGATGCAAAAGTTTAGACAATGACTTCATTTAGCTGTAAAATTTAGAATTGTGATAGTAGAGTTACAAAAACATCCTAATCATATTAAAAAAGCATTTTGAAATGCTATAATTGAAACATAATTGTTTGATTTGCTATAAAAAAAATTTTTCTTCATAAAATAAAAATTTGTATGATGCAAAAGTTTAGACACAAATACGAGATTATGCTAATTTAAAGTAGATAATGGCCTAATTTTGTATTTTTTTTATATGATAAATTAAAAAAACACGATATCCGGTGAATTAAACAGAATATTGGTTCAATTTTACACCAAAAAGACAATATAGCCACTTTAAATCTTTATTCAATTCATATTTGCTTCAATTGTACAATTTAACGTATCTAAATACGAACCGAATGCCTACCAGTCCATCACCTTAAAGTTTTGAAACGAATTCGTAGATTTAGAGACATGTATTGACCAATTTTCTAGATGAAAAGTGCAGTCTTTCCCATATAAAATCACAAAATAGCGACAGATTCTTTTTTGCACTTTAGTACAATGCAGAGATAGTCACCTCTTCAAACATGCCAAAAAAAGTCGGCCATTTCAACGTAAATTTACTCCACACCATTACGAAAGTTCCTTCTTTATACTGAAGTTTGAAATTTCTTGAGAAAAAAACGGTTTCTTTGAACCGGTTACAATTTAACTATTTAAACACGTTCGGTTTAACCGAATATTGAAAAATAAGCTTTTGAAAATACAGTTTTTTCCCCCTCAAAAACGAGGAGGTTTAACCGAATATTGAAAAATAAGCTTTTGAAAATACAGTTTTTTTCCCCTCAAAAACGAGGAGGAACGTTTATAAAGGTGTGGAGGGAATTACGTTGATGACAGACTTTTTCGTCGTTTTTGAAGAGGTGACTATCTCTACATTGTACTAAAGTGCAAAAAAGAATAATATGTCGCTATTTTGTAATTTTATATGGGAAAAGACTGCACTTTTCATCTAGAAAATTGGTCAATACATGTCTCTAAATCTACGAATTCGTTTCAAAACTTTAAGGTGATGGACTGGTAGGCATTCGGTTCATAGAGAGATGAGAGATTCAGAGTTCAGAGGTTCATAGAGAGATTCAGAGATGTTAAATTGTACAATTGAAGCAAATATGAATTGAATAAAGATCTAAAGTGGCTATATTGTCTTTATGGTGTAAAATTGAACCAATATTCTGTTTAGTTCACCGGATATCGCATTTTTTAAAAATTTATCATATAAAAAATACAATTCATCAATAAAAATACGAAATTAGGCCATGATCTACTTTAAATTAGCATAATATCTTATCTGTGTCCAAACTTTTGCATCATACAATTTTTACTTTATGAAAAAAAAAAATTGTTATAGCAAATCAAACAATTATGTTTCAATTATAGCATTTCAAAATACTTTTTTAATATGTTTATGAGGTTTTTGTAACTCTACTACCACAATTCTAAATTTTATAGCTAAATGAAGTCATTGTCTAAACTTTTGCATCACAGTGTATAAACCGTTTTCAATAACTTTATAACTGATCATTTTTATGTTTATACATTTTAATATTACTATTTAATACTGTAACACAGCCCATAAGGATGGTAAAAGGTATGTTTCTTATGTATTTTATGCTTGACCAAAGTTACCCGCCGAGTGCTAATTTTTTAAACTAACATCATTTTTTTTTTCAAAATTATAAAATTTAACAAAATTTCTTATAATTTATTTAAGTTTAATACTTAAAATGCATGGTGATTTCAAAGTGTTTAAATATTTTTGTAGCTTATTTTTCCTTCTCTTGTAAAAACAACGAATTTTGGATCAAAGTTACCCGCATTGAGGGTATTTTGTTTTTGACTCCCTGTTTCAGCCCAGCCTAATGTCCAGCTCTCACAAAACTATTCAAGAAAAAAAGCACATTTTAAAATAAAATGTGTGGGAAACGTAAACATTTTATATGTGGTTACTGAATTAAATTGTTGACGTGCATACATAATAAAAATGTACATGACATGATACTTACTGTAAAAAAAAACTATCATCAATAGGTAATTCTTGAAAGTTACAAGAAAGTGGTTGTGCAAGATTGGATGGAATTGGTATTGGATTAGAAATAAGGCTGTCATTTGTATTCAGTGGCCATTCACTGATGGCAAATGACATTTCTTCCGAATTTTTATCATCAACTGATTTATCTTCTGTTGTGAGGTTGTGGCCCTGGGTATCACTCACTAATAAGCTAAAATAAAACACATAAAATATAAAAGAAAGTAAAGTCTTAATAATATCTTTACAAAAGACTTATCTTTACCTTAGTAAAATCAATTACAATATTTAATGTTACAAATGCTATTACAAGGTTGTACAATGTAAAATATACTACATTTTAAAAAATATAGAATGATTTAAAAAAATTATTATATTAAACAAAGCAGACCTTAAACAATATTTCAGCATTGTCATAATTGTAGATTTGTAAATTAAATAAGATTCATTTGTGTGGTGTGGTTAAATCATTTAGGTATGATGTTCGGTTCAGAGAGTGCAGAAAATATGTCATGAAATAAGCATGTATGTTTATTTTAGAAATAAACACTCTGAATACAGAGTGGCAAATAAATCCACAAAATATGGCACAGAACCTAGAAATACAAGTCTATTATTTACAAGAAGGAGGAGATGACAGAGATTGTTGATTGTATAAAAGCGTGTATGGGCTGAAAGAATCGTCCATTGTTGGAACCAGAGTTTTTTTGATATTTTGAAGCAGCAGAACCAGGAGGTAATTTCATCTGATCCTTGATTACCTGGCAGGCAAAGGGATGAAAAAAAAAATAAACTTTTCACTGTAATGTCGATAATGGCTTGGTTTCTGAAACTAATGAAGTTAAAGTGGAGGAGTTAAGAACCTTTTGTGATCTGGAATAAATGATTCATTTAGTCAGTTTCTAGGTATGGACTAACACACAATTAAGCATTTCTTCAAAATTTGTGAATCAATGTGCCGAGTTAAAAAAAAAAGTGTTTCAAATTTCCGAATGGTTTGTACCAACCCAGTAACTATACCAAGTGATAAAAAGTATGTCTCTAATGATGAAGAAAATGATCAGGTAGGAAAATAATTTTTTTATTGAAAAGTTGTTGGTATTCTGATGCATCTAGGCATTGCTACAAGGCCTGATCGTGCTTAAATGGCTTTAAGTGTTGTTTTCAAAAAATCTTGAAAGCTGAAATCTTGTGTGCTGTCTAGAGAATTTTCAACTATCTGAAAGGAACTGTAGATGTGAAACGATTGAATACAGCTCATCACTATTCCTGTGAGCTTGAAATATATATATAGTGATGCAGATTATGCAGGAAATATGAAAACAAGATGAACAAGAAATGGAATTGTCTCCAAATTTTCAGAGGGAGAGATTTCATAAATAAAAAGTGGAGAATTGTGTTGTCAACAATAGACGCAGAGCATGTAGCTGCCAGTGAAGGTGAGAAGGAGTTAATTTGGCTAAAGTTATATAACACAACTTGACATCTTTCTCCTTTGGTTTACAACACCAGTGCTGTTAAGCTTACCAATAGCCCTGAATACCAAAAAAGATCTAAGCATGTATATATGCGATGCCACTTAGGACATGCTATAAATTCATGGAAGGTGAACTGCACACACAAACATGTCCCTGGAACTTTGCAGTTGGCAGAAACCCCTATCCAGTGTTTGGTTTAAAGAACTTTGTAATTTGCTAGGACTTATACAAATCAAATAAATTAAAGTAAATTAAGTTTTTTCAAATAAATTAACCGTAACTTGTGTTTCATGGAGTGATTTTAACTATATACACAAGGAGAAAATTTTATCCCATTCTTATTTTTACTAGGAATTGCATTTTATGCTTTTGTCTATATTTTTGGGACAGGGTGTATATTTAAATGTAGCTTGTCATTACATATGTATGATAGCATGTATATGAAGTTGTAGCTTGGGAAGGAAGTGTTGAAGTAGCCAAGCAGTCACTCAAATCGACTTGAATTCTATATTCTGTACCTGCACTTGGTTTTGTATACAATTAAAAGAATGTTTTGTTCCTGAGACACACTTATTTGGTGTTAGATTATACCTACTTAGAGCTTAGATTAGATTTTCTTAGTAGTTAAATTTTGCTGAAAAATTTCAGTAAAAGAAATCTTTGAAATGGGCAAATTTTTTTATTTGTCATCAGTTTAAAAATAGATAATAAATGAAAATTATTTTTTTTTCTGCTAAACATATGGTAATATAGAAGCTCCTTCAGAATTTGTGAATAATGAATCTGCCTAACCTTTAAATATTAAATTTAAAATAAAATGGTATGTATGAAAAGAAAGACTTTATGTTTATTAAATGAGTTGAATAAAAGCACGAACGCGGTAGTGCAAGTGAAATAAATTCATTAGTTTAAAAAAGGTTTTTGTTTTCCACCAATAAGAGCTGTTATTTACTTTGTTGCAACAGTGCACAATAGAAACGTTTAAACATGATTTCTTTAGAAGACATTTTCTTAGATCGTTTTGCCACAATTATTGATTAAAAATAAACATTTTTGCACAATATTATACAAAATATATTAAAGTAAATACTCACAGGTTGCAGGAATTGCTTTTAGGAGATTCAATTTTAAAGTTATTGCACTGTGTATCCATCAAAAATAGACTTGTTTGTAAAGAATTGTTCTGTTGAACAGTTTTGTTGTCTCTGACTAAAATCTCTTTTTCATCAACTTTTAAGACTGTTTCAACTGGTAAATCAAAAGGTGGTTCCATCTGAGAGAAAATAAGATTCATTAAAATTAAACTTTAATTGGCAAGAAGTAGATATAGTTAATTCTGTCACACACAAGCAATGTTGTGTGTGTGTCTAGCAGAATATTAAATTACTATATGTTCCTGTTTTAAGAGTATTGCCACATTTAATTTTGTTTGGGTATACTATCTTATGTGGATCTATGATTGGTACAACAAATTTTTTTCATATTTTATATGATAATCATATTTAAAAAAAAATACTTTGCATTCAAAGTGCATTCAGTTATTTAGCTTACTAGATAAGCAGAAAAGAAATTACTATTTTAAGACATGTCTCAGCAGTTATGCACATAATGGTAAGCAAGAAAATGGGTTGACACAATAAATTTGGGGTACAGATCACCCTGCTTAATGCAAGTCAGTTAAAAATTTATTTAAAATAACAATCCTTAAATAACGAAGTTCATATGTACCACGAATACAATAAAATGTACCACGAAATAGACTGATCTTTCAATTTTCAGGTATAAAAAGTATTCAAAAAAAAAAAGAAAACTTAAACTATTTAGGAAATTGAATGAAACAAGAAGTATAAATAGAAAATAATCATTACCTTTCAAATAATTAAAAAATAAGCAAAATATAAATTTAACATGTGAGCTCTAGTGGTACGGCGTAATTCAAACTCATGTAAGAATTTAACTCGCTATGAAACCAAAAAATACTTTTTTAAAAAATTAAATGTAAATATAATAATTTTATTCCCTTGTTTTGGTAAGTGGTTGATTGGTAGACATATATATTTACAGGCTTGTGACGTGCTTGGTCCATAGGCTATGTCCTCACTACGACGCTAAACGCCACAAAGGCAACAAAACTTGGCAACCGCCAAGCGATGCAATAGCGGCCGGTGTTTTCGCCAAATCGTAGGTTTTTTTCAAACGCATGCGTCTGGATGTCTTTGATCTGGACATTTAAACCGATGCTGGTGTTGTGCTAGAAACGTGGAAAGGGATGTTCATCGCATGCTTTAGCTCGAGACCTTGATTTCAACATTGATATGAAGAAATTAAATTTGGTTAGTAATATTAAAACTCTCAGTGTAACAAATTTAATTGTAGGTTTTAATAACATAGATTTTTAACTTTTATTACATTTGAATTGGAAATGCTTTGAGATTTTTTAATTCATTTTTTTTATATTTTTCATAGTACTAATTAAAGTTTTCCCAAACCTAATAGCTATTGTGCTTACACGAGCGATATTGATTATCCATGCCAAGTGGCTAGTTCGACTATGGACCTTCAGTTGACTTTCCAATCAATAAAGTTTAGTACTCATTGTGTAGAAGGTGGTCGAATGAAGAGCTGAGTATATTCATGACCCACCGGACCCGTATACGAACCCGGGTCTACGAAATAAGAGCAAGAAGCGCTGACCACTACGCCAGAGTGATTGAGCAGAATATTTTTATATTAATCGAGTTAAATAACAAATTAAAATTGTCCTTAATATATAAAAAGAAAGAAAAGCCTTATAATAAAAAGAACGTGTTACAGCTAGATTTTTTAAATAAAAAAATCATTTTGAGGCAAGCACAGAATCAATAAAGGTCATATAAAAAAGTGCTACATTTATTTTTAAAAATAAGACAATAATTGCTCAAAATATTATATAAATGATATTTTAATAAATAAAAATAAATAATCTTTACTAGTATATAAGTTTATTAATAATTTATACCAATAATAGTTCATTATTATATTATTGTGTATTAATTTGTTTTCTAAAAATGTACTTAAAGTACCCCTACTCCATTGTCATAAAAATATTAATGCTAATAAAATGAAACCTAATCTCTATATATTAAAAAATATATATAATCCATAAATGTTTCAAAATTTCAAAATCTAAATTTGTCCACCTCATTTTAAATATTATTTTAAACCTCTGCTGTTGACAAAATAACATTTAAGTCACGGATAAGTTTAAAAAAAGGATTAATAAAAACACAAGCAAAAATACTTTGCACAAATCCCAAACTAAATGCAGAAATTTACAGTCTTGAAAATTTAATATTAATTTAATTGATTGAAAAGTAGTTTATGTACTTCTACTTCAATTACCTTTTTTATTATTTTTTTCTCTTTATTTTTTTATTGACAATAGCAACCCTACAACAAGTTAACATGGCTTTAAATAGCAAAAGTTGCCAAAGTTGTTGGATCTCTTAACTTGCAACTTTTTTCAGGGTTACTTGGCGAGAGTGGAATTTTAATTGCTTTTTTGGCTTCCGATTGGGTTATTTGAAAAGTTCCAAATGATAAATTCGGTTTTTCTCTCTCAAGTTACCATAGCGCAAGACACACCGAATCACAGTATTCTCGTAGACATTTGAGGCATGCGTTAATAAGCTAAAACACCGTGCGTCACAGTTGAGGTGCAGTAACCGTGCGCAATGTTTTCGTTCGCATGCATGTACAAATTGCGGTTGTTGTTATCCGGTTTTTGTTGCCTTTGTGGCGTAGTCAGGACATAGCCATAGATATCTTAATTAAAGTGTTAGATTGGCTGATCACGTGACCTCCAATGCTAACGACGGGACGCGATGGAGGCTTTTTAAGGGGGCATAATGGCCAATGTTGCTACCACTTTAAGGAGAAAAATACTACGAGAAAATACCATTTAATTCTAAAATTACAAAAAAATACTAGGAAAGGATTTAAAGTCACTAAAAAGATACCAAAATGCAGCTCGTATTTTTACGATATTTTTTTGTAATTTTAGAATTATTCTAAAATACAAATATACTCTTTAAACTTTATAACTAAACTTTTAACTTAATTTTAGAATTTATTTTAGAATTATTCTAAAATTACAAAAAAATATCGTAAAAATACTAGCTGCATTTTGGAATATTTTTAGTGACTTTAAATCCTTTCTAGTATTTCTTTTGTAATTATAGAAATAAATGGTATTGCGGCGGCTGCCTTGGCGACGGACGCTTGGCGAGTTGGCGACACGCCACCAGACCGGCAACCCTCTTGCCGCGGAGAAAAGGACGCTCCCTTGGGGACGAGAGAACTCTCTGGACAGTAGAATCTATCGGACTGTGCCCTGTCAAGACCGGCCTTCGCTTTACCATGTTGCACTTGATTCTAGTTGTAACTTTTACTAGTTAATTTACTTTAAATAATTCTTTCCTAATTTAATAAATGTTATTTCTTATCCACATGCTGGTATTTCATTTAAACCTTCTAACTTCTATTCTTACAGCGCGTTAACACGTGCACCTCACTGGTCACCCGACGTGATCTAATTCCATCTTCAAAATTTACCGAAGACCAGCATACAATTAATTTTTTATTAATAAAATATCTGCGTATTGTGCAACCAAAAAAATATTTTTTAATTCATTGGATTATAAGACCAACGTGGACTTCGCAGCAAAAAGGTATGTGTTCGAACTTTTGTTTATCTGTGATTGGTCAGTTGTTGTTGTTTTTTCATAGGTGATATTAATTTTTCCCTTTATTTTTGCAATTATCTTTGTTTCCCCTTGATTTTTTTTATTCTCCGTGTTTTTTTTTTTAAACGTTTCCACATGGCGCCAGGCGACGCGGATGACCAAAATGCGAGCCCAAATTCTAACGCAGAAACTCAAGTATCACATGTTGCAGTCAAAATTCCTCCATTATGGAAGGCCAACATAAAGCTTTGGTTCGTACAACTCGAATCAAATTTTTCGTTAGCTAATGTTTCAAACGACACCACCAAGTATAACCACTTAGTGTCAGCCATTGATCCGGAGACCCTAACATCCGTCTCGGACATTTTACTCAATCCGCCCGCCTCAAATAAATACGGTGCGCTGAAGGAGCGCCTAACTACGGAATTTTCGGGTTCGGAAAATGATCAAATACGCCGACTCATTTCGGAAATGCATTTGGGCGACAACAAGCCCTCTCATCTCTTGAGAAAAATGAGGGAACTGGGGGGAACTCGCGTCGGCGACGAGCTTTTAAAAACCCTGTGGTTACAACGCCTCCCACCCGAAATGCAGGCTATTCTTTCCATCAGTACCGAAAGCCTTGACAATTTGGCCAAGATGGCAGACAAGGTGGCCGAAGTTCGCCTCGCGCCAAGTGTATTCGCATTACAACAGAATACAACACAAACGGGTTCGGTCCGAACAGGTTCCCTACATGGCTCTCCCATGGAAGAGTTGGGGGCACTGCGCAGTGAAATAGCCGCCTTGAGCAGTCAAGTGGAACGGTTGTCGCGTGAAAGAGATCGGGCACCCCGCCCTTTTAACAGGAGACGTTCGTTTTCTCGCGGCCGATCGCGAAACGGGCGATTATGTTATTTCCATCGGAAGTTTGGAAAGAAGGCAAGGAGATGCGATTCTCCGTGCGGCTGGATACCTGATCCGACCGAACAAAACGATCAGGAAAACTAGCTGTGGCGGCTGTCGCCGAAACAGCGGCGGTCGCTTTTTCTCATCGCCTACACATATTTGACAAAAGGTCGCATTTAAAATTTCTCGTGGATAGCGGCTCTGATGTAAGTTGCATCCCTGTAACTGACAAATCTAAATTTATAAGACCCGACTCTCTACAACTTTTCGCAGCTAACAATACTAAAATTCAGACCTATGGCACAAAATTAGTTAATGTGGATTTGGGATTAAGGCGCGATTTCACGTGGAAATTTTTAATTGCTAATGTACCAACCCCAATTATAGGTGCGGATTTTTTACAACATTTCGATCTTTTAATTGACCTAAAACGACGTAGACTCATCGACAATATTACAAAGTTAACCCAGCCGGGTATTATTTCGCATTCTTCTAATGTTTTTTCTGTTAAACTAATCTCGGGCGACACGGTGTACCATAAAATATTATCGGAATTTCCCGATTTAACCAAATTAAATCCTGGTACTGCGCCTATTAAACATGACACTGTTCATTTTATAGAAACCACGGGCCCACCCAAAACAGGGCGAACAACTAACTTTGCACGTAGATGCTTCAGATTTCGCAATTGGGGGGGCCCTTTCGCAAATTAACGATGGCAATTTACAACCGCTTGCTTTTTTCTCTCGGAAACTGTCGCCGGCAGAGAAAAACTATAGTGCGTATGATAGGGAATTGCTAGCCGCTTACGCCAGTATCAAACATTTTAGGCACATGCTCGAGGCCCGAGAATTTTGCCTTTACACCGACCAAAAACCTTTGACTTACGCTTTCAAACAACGCTCGGAAAAATGTTCCCCCAGACAGTGTCGTCAATTGGATTTCATATCCCAATTTACAACCGACATTAGACACATTAAAGGTTCCGAAAACATCGTCGCAGATGCCCTGTCTCGAATAGAAGCTATAACTATGCCAAACCCTATAGACTACACGGAAATATCTAATGCACAAATAGACGATATTGAACTGAAACAGTTAATAGAGAACTCCGAGGTTCTCCAATTCCAAAAAATCAACCTGCTAGACGGTAAAGAACCTGTCTATTGCGACGTTTCTACAGGGACGGCAAGGCCTTATATTCCCCAGCCTTTTCGGAAGGCGGTGTTTGCTTCCTTGCATGGTTTATCCCACCCTGGCATACGCGGTACTTCGAAATTAATACGCTCAAGATTTGTTTGGCCTTCGATAAGGAGGGACTGCGCCGCATGGGCTAGGCAATGCATTCCTTGTCAAAAATCTAAAATAACTAGACACAGCAAAACACCTTTAGGTAAATTTTCTGACCAATCACAGAGGTTCGACCATGTACATATTGATCTAGTTGGCCCGCTCCCACCGTCTCAGGGAAACTATTATGTTCTCACTTTAATTGACCGATTTACACGTTGGCCGGAGGCTGTGGCTTTGCCGGACATGACAGCGGCAACGGTGGCTAAGTCCTTTTACAACATTTGGATAGTGAGATACGGCTGTCCTCTAAGAATAACAACCGACCAGGGACGACAGTTCGAGAGCGAGCTGTTCTCCGCATTTTCAAGATTATTTGGAATCCAGCGGATTAGAACAACTCCCTACCACCCACAGTCCAACGGCCTGATAGAGAATTTTCACCGGCCAATGAAGGCAGCGCTGAAAGCCTACGATACAGAAGAGTGGTCAGATGCACTCCCGACTCTGCTCCTGGGATTCCGTGCGGCCTTCAAAGAAGATTTGCAGGCGACTCCAGCCGAGATGGTCTACGGTAGAGCGCTGAGGTTGCCGGGGGAGTTCTTTGACCCCACACCAGCAGATGAATCACCTAAAGAACTGGTGGAGAACCTGAAGACCTACTTCAACAGTCTGCGGCCCGTTCCTACATCCAGCCATGGGAGAAGAGCAACTTTCGTGCACCATCATCTGAAAGATTGCACCCACGCCTTTGTTCGACACGATGGAGTTAGGAAGCCACTGCAGCAGCCATACGACGGCCCATTTCCTGTTCTCTGCCGAAAGGACAAGACTTTTCAACTAGACATCAGAGGCAAAGCAGTCCACATCTCAATCGACCGCTTGAAACCTGCATTCTTCCCAAGTGCCGAAGACATCCGAAATGACCCTCCTAGGTCATTGTCTGCTCCTCAACGTCACACTTCAACTGCGGTTTCTGACGGCTCCCGGACCCCTGCTTCCAGCGAGCGCCAGCGGACTCCTGCTTCCAGCGAGCGCCAGCAGACTCCTTCTTCCAGCGTGCGTCGGCAGACTCCTTCTTCCAGCGAGCGTCGGCAGACTTCTTCGAAAGACAGTCTCCCGGAACCAGCAGCTTCAAGTGATGCTTCAACAATTCAGCAACCAAGGACCACACGTACAGGAAGAACTGTTCGTTTTCCAGCAAGGTACCGTTGACGCTGGCACTGCGAGGGGAGTGTGCGGCGGCTGCCTTGGCGACGGACGCTTGGCGAGTTGGCGACACGCCACCAGACCGGCAACCCTCTTGCCGCGGAGAAAAGGACGCTCCCTTGGGGACGAGAGAACTCTCTGGACAGTAGAATCTATCGGACTGTGCCCTGTCAAGACCGGCCTTCGCTTTACCATGTTGCACTTGATTCTAGTTGTAACTTTTACTAGTTAATTTACTTTAAATAATTCTTTCCTAATTTAATAAATGTTATTTCTTATCCACATGCTGGTATTTCATTTAAACCTTCTGACTTCTATTCTTACAGCGCGTTAACACGTGCACCTCAGTATTATTTCGTAGCATTTTTCTCCTTAAAGTGGCAGCAACACTGGCCATTATGCCCCCTTAAAAAGCCTCCATGCGCGTCCCGTCGTTAGCATTGGAGGTCACGTGAATCAGCCAATCTAATACTTTAATTATGATATCTATGGCTTGCAGGGCCGGATTTAAAGATTTGCCGCCTGTAGGCTGCAGATTTGCCGCCCCTGTGTCACAATATTCTCCCCCTTCGGGAAAAGATAGCTGGTTAGTTGCAAAAGGTGGTATAATGTGCTATTTAAAATTATCACAACGAATATAAAAGAGGGAAAATAGTTTTATTTCAAATACAATATAATTAGATAATTTATAATATCCTCACTTACCCTGGTCTCATAAGGTGTAACTGATGTGAACCACACAGCGACGACAAGCTCAGCTATATAGCGGGTGCTATATATACGGTTTACGCATTAATGCAAAGTATTTGTTTTCATTCTTAAAAATATTAGTATCTTAATAATAATTTTTTTGCCGAATGCCGCTTTAATTGGTCGTAAAATTTACCGCCCCCAAAAATTCGACGCTCTAAGCTACAGCCTACTTAGCCTATTTAGAAATCTGGCCCTGATGGCTTGGTCACAAAGACCCGCTTATAAACCTTCGTCAAGAAGTTGACCCATTCATATTCTTTGAAGGCAAAAAAATATACAAAAATTGGAGCCACTTTTTAATTTCTTGCCACTTTTTGTGTTTTATTTTAACCCATTAAGCGCTGCTGTTGCATTGACGCAACGCTTGAAAAACATTCTTCGAAAATATATTAAAACGATTCTCATCACCTATTTAATACTTAGCATGTGATATAAGATAACTGACTTTAATTTCCAAACATTTTTTTTGTTCTGGATCAATTTACTTTTGCGCAGGCTGTTCTTCAAATATAACATAGTAACCAGAGCATGTGATGCTCATTGAAAATATATTCCTTTCAAAACAAGAAAGTCGAATATGATAAAATAGACATAACACATTTCAAATGAACAGTTCAAGTATTCAACATCTGCAAAAACATTATAAATTGTTTAATTTATCATGGTTACCGAGCGTGTGAAACACAGGCGTTGCGTTCGCGCAACGTCAGCGTAAAAGAGGGTATCCTTTGGTTTCCCCCTTTTCACTAAAAGGAATATTTGAGATCTGTTTTCTGAATGGTGCACGCTTGTTTTTAGCCCTCTTCGCTTTTATTTGCAATGTCTCGAAACAGATACATAACCCTCGGTGAAGCTCTTGATCATTTTTATGCCATTGATTCAGATGTTTCCAATAGTGAAATTCGATTCAGCAGTACAACACTAAAATGGGGGGAGTAGATGTATGTGATAACTTGGTTGTAATATATAGCATAAAACTAGGCGGTAAGAAGTGGGGTGGCCGATTTTTATAAATTATATTGATGTCAGTTTGGTCAATGTTTGGAAGATTTGGAAATTGGTTTATCCAGAAGAAAAAAAGTCTCTTCTGACCTTTCGGAGATATAACCTAACCATGGCACCTATGAAAACTCTTTTAGATGGAAGAGATATATCAAAACATCTACACGAAGACCAAGCAAATTAAGTTAGGTTAGGATAGTTTGAATTATCGTCGCACTAGAGATACACGAGGGCTATTAGCGACGGGCGTCGTAATTTAGAGCCACAGTCAAGTGACGAGCCGACACCTGACCAAGCAAATTAGGACTTCAATTGGCAGAACAAACACAAAAAGGACATTTTCTTGTGCGATCTCCTGACGATAAAAGGCTTCGTTGCAAGCATTGCCATAGCCAAACAATTTATATCTGCAACGGATGTGAAGTGGCTTTACACCATCACTGAAGTCAGGCGTTTCATACCAATGGTCGTGGTACTCCCTATTAAGCGAGTCAGGTACCAAGCTGGCTGCCAAAGGAATCAACAAGACCGTGGCAAAGAAAAATCTGAAACATTTAATATATTGTTAGTCCGAGTTAAATATTTTGTTTGAAAATAGCATCTGAAAAGTGTGTTGTCTGTTCGTTGGAAGTCAAAGCTGAATCTGATTCTATCCAGTGTACCGGATTATGTAAGGGCGTTTTTCATTTTTACTGTGCCGGTTTCTCTGAGAAGTCGTTTAGAATAACTGAACAACGTAGACTTCACTGGAGATGTCTAAAATGTCAGCCTGCTAAAGCCCAAACTAATAAACCTAGCTCTTTGAAAGCATCGACCGAAGATAACATGATTGTTCACACTGAAGAAACGCTAAGTCCTACAACTGTTGTGGTTCAAAAATCATTAGTAGTGGAAACAGAGTCTTCCTCTAACAACCCTTGTAATTCGGGGGTTCCTAATACACCAGAAACTCAGTCTCCTTTTGTCAACAACTTTGTAACGATCCCTGAGAATCAATCTGACCTCAAGCAGTTCATCGCAGAACAATTCAAGGAATTTGCCAAAAATCTTGAGTTCCACAACAACATCGTGAGTGATTTAACCAAGTCTATAAATCAGCTAAAATCGGAAATAAAAACTGTGAAGCTGGAAAGTGCTGATATCCTAAAGGAAAATGCGTCTCTTAAAGCTGAAATTTCGGATCTAAGACTTGAGGTGTCTGAACTCCAGCAGTATTCACGCCGATCCAACATAGAAATCTCCGGAATACCTGAAGTTGAACAAGAAAATGTTACCGATACAGTCAAGATCGTTCTATCATGCCTGGAGGTAAATTTTGCAGAAAAAATAATCACTGCCCACCGCATCCCTACAAGTCGATCGGACAGACATAAATCGATCATTGTGCAGTTTAATTCGAAAAACGAAAAAGAAGAATGTCTAAAAGCTGCTAAGAAAAAACACCTTCTCGCTTCTGATTTAAGGGGACGCGGTACCTAAGAAATCAAATCCAGTATTTTTATCACTGGCATGCAAATTTAACTTTTTTTACAAAGAACTAACCTTCAGTACACATATCCAGAAAATAAATAAATATTGAAACAGAAGTTTTTTTTTAAATTTAAAAAATTTAAAATATTTAACGTTTTTTCGAAATGCTACTCCTCCTACAATTTAAAGAATTTTCAAAAATTTTGTTTTGCAAAATGTTCCCACAACATCTATTAATAAAAGTTGGTATGGATTTAGAACTATCAATTAAAGAAGAAAGTTATGTAGCTTTAAGTATAAAAATGCCCAAAAAAATTTAAATTTTCAACTTCAACATTTTTTTAAAAAAAAACTATCTACAATAGACCTTATCCCATACCAACTTTTGTTAATCATTTATGTCCTAACACAGTATAAAAATTTTGGAGCTCTACATTTATTTATCTAAAAGCCTTAGGGATTTAACCATTACACAAATTGAAAAAAATCAAACTGAGAAAATCAACATACCGTTTACACAACCATTTCACCAAACCACCACACCATTTTTCCATAAACCTCCACCATTATAAAGAATTCCTTCTTTTTTTGCTATTTCTTTAGATCGCAACAATCTTGCACGCTTAATTAATTTCTGTGCAGCCCTAAATTTTACATTGTTTTTTCTCATTCTTAAGTAGGTCTTTCGTAAATCCCTTGAAATGGTTTGATTGTTAGAAAATCCCATCAAGCTCTCTTCCACATTCTTCACGGAATTTTCGAAGGGCATTTGAAGTTCCAGCATTGAATGTTGCAATGGCTTCACAAACTGCTATAGTTACTCGAGAAATAGAGGCACAATTTTCTTTGGGACTTTTACTCCATATTACTGAGTGCAAGCTTTCGTTTGCATTTTGTGTAGCACAACGTAAGCAACGCTGCAGTATCTCGTCGAAGGCTAATCGTTGATAGATTGGCAAAATCACGGGCACGTGTTTTTCCAAAATTGGAGTTCCAACGTTATCCTTTTATGTCTTCCAGGTTTCTGACCGCGAGCTTCTGCAGCTTGGAAAAAACACCAACTATTTTCACCCTTGGGACATTTATTGTGCTGAGGTTTATCGTCTGTGGAAATGCAGTGGTACAATGATGCATAAATTGCTGTCTTCATGTTATTTATGTTATCTTTATTATTAATAATTGCATTTTTATAGTATTTCGACAGTTTCTGAATAGTAGTATTTGACAAACTTCCGTGCTTTTTACCGCCCAGTGTCACCCCTCTAGAACGCCACTCCTTAACACATTTTAGGAGACCTGTGCGCAGACGCTTGCTTACGTGGTTTAGGCATTCTTCCTTCTTCAAAACATCTTTCCCGTAGACTTCAGCTTCTGTGAGAGCCATGAACGCTTTCGAGTCTCCGTCCGACAGCATTGTAGTGTATCGAAGACCTCTCTCTTCAGATCGCTGCCACAACTGCAAAGCTGATTGCACCTCCATGCCGCCTGATGATCCAGTATGATTTATCGAGCATTCTGGTTTGTGGCCTTCATACCACATGAAGAATTCAGGGGAAGTTCCTCCTAAAGCGGATTTAGTTTGTTCGCAATGTGTGCACCGCTTGGACATCACTACATAGTCGACGACGAATCCAGTTAGAAGATCGATCACACATGCAACGCCAATATTAGATGAATGGCCCCGCGTTAACCAGGTACCATCATACGATACTGCAATATCAACAATATCATCAGGATTTTTACCGTGTGATTCTTTCACTTTCAAAATTGTTTCTCTAAGATGAGTTTCAGTCGATTTGACATAGTTGTCGAGAATAAGTTTTTTGTAGTCGTTGAAAGTTTTGCTGGACATTCCTTCCATGCTTACCTGCGAACAGAAATTTTCAAGTGCAGTGAAACCCTTTCCAAAACTCAGGAAGGATTGGACAATCCTATAGTTGATATCAGAATGTTTTTGTTCATTGTTCAGACGTGAAGAGGTAACAGTCTTGTTCAAAATTGAACATTTGTCGCAAACTACTTTCAACTCATGGGAAAACCCTTTCTTTTGACCGAACTCAATCCTTACAGAATCCCCACCACACAATTTACACTGCAGTCCAGCTAAAAGTCCGGTAAGTTTGTTCGATTCAATTATTATGTACACGGCTTCACTGTTTTTGGTTTCAATTTCACTGATATTTGTGTTCAGTTGGCTTAGTCTCAAGTTTGATACAGGTGGAGTTTTGACAAGATCAACATTAGTAGAAGAAGATAGGTCTTCGCACCATCTTTTTGTTCTGTTCTGATGACTAGATGCATTTTTTCTTTTTCGACGACGCATAATTAATATCTTACAATATTCAAAAAAAAAAGTTCACAAATCTTTGAAGAATAATTTCATCCAAATGTAGTTTCGGTTTTCGACTTCAAAAATCAAAAAATTACTTAATTTTATCAAATTTCGAAATCATGCTTGCAGAAAAACGTTGTAGAATACAAATATAAACATTCGAAAACAGTCACAGTTACAGTAAAACTAGAAACCTGCTCAAAATATAAAATAGTATTTGGTTAGTTTGGATAAAAGTTTTGTCTGCAATGGGCTTTCAGAATGGGTGTCAAAATTTGGGATAGGCTCAGAAAAAAGTTTAATAACTTTTTTTCTGTTTAAGATATCATTTCAAAATTTTGGAATAATGTTCACAAAGAGTTAGTTAACAAACTACACTAAAAATTGAAAAATCGATATTTTTGTCATTTTTTGGGTACCGCGTCCCCTTAAATGTAAGATTCAATACATCTCCTGTCTATATTAACGAACACTTGGCTCCTGCTATCAAGAAGCTTTTGTTCCTATGTAAGACCTTTAAACGAGAGAACAATTTTAAATTCTGTTGGACTAAAGGTGGTAAAATTTATATTAGAAAGGACGAAAACTCTAAAGTTTTTAAAATTAGACAAGAAATAGATTTGTCTAAAATTACTGTTTAAAATTTAATGGCTAATATAATTGATTGTCCTGATTTTGATTTTAAGTTTGAAACACTGCAATCTATAGATCAATATAATAATTTTATAAGTTGTCCAAAACCTAAATTTACAGTACTAAATATTTTCCATCTGAATATTCATAGTTTAAGGTCAAATTTTGACGAGTTAAAAGTCATTCTAGTTGATGTATTGGCCAAAATAGATATAATTGTTCTCACTGAAACCTGGATCCATGAATGTGAAATTAATCTTTATTCTTTCGAAAATTTTATTTCCTATAACTGTTCTAGAATCTATAACAGGTCTGGTGGTGTTGTTGTGTTTATTAAAAACAATCTTGAGTTTTCTAGATTTGAACATTGTATGGTTTCAGCCGAATTAATCGTTTTAAATTGTAAATCACTTAACTTTACTTTAATTTCAGTTTATCGTTCACACGCCTATTCTGTAGATGCATTTAATAATGAATTATCGCAGCTTCTACCATTAATTTCTTCTAAAAATGTACTTTTAATTGGTGATATTAATATTGATATAATTCAACCTCTTAATAATGCCAATGACTTTATTGATTTACTACATGAACATGGTTTCTTGTCCTTGATCTCTGATATCACTAGACCAAGGTCAAATACCTGTATTGATCATATGTTTTTTAGAACTACCCAATTTGAAAAGATAAGTGTTTTTCCAGCTCGTATTATTAACAGCACAACTGACCATTTTCCTATAGTCTGCCAAATTTTTTTTGAGAGTAAAAATGCTATAATTCCCAAAAAATCTCCAAAACACAAATATGTTGACTATAAAGGCATTGAAAATTTCTTAACAGATTATGATTTTAAATTTAAAGATATTAATTCTATCAATTTGTCTACGGAATTTCATGATAGGTTAACAGCTTTCAAAAACAATTTTACTTTTTTTGAAAATACTAATGTAAAAAAAAAAAAAACAGCTGGATTACACCTGATCTTTTAAACATTATAAAAACTAAAGAAAAGCTTTATCAAAAGTACATAAAATACCCAGGAGATTTATATTATTCAACTGCTTATAAATCAACAGTAAAATTTCTTAAAAATAAAATTAGAACAGCAAAAAATGATTTTTACTTAAAATCTTTTAATGAGTGTACTACTAGCAAATCACAGTGGAATGTTGTTAATAATATATTAAACAAGAAAAAGAAAGTTGTTCTTCCTAATTCTCCAAGTGATTAAAAGTTAGCCAACTCTTTTAATTCGTATTTTGCATCTATTCCAAGTTTTGTGTCCGATAACGAGCAATACCGACAGAGTTTTAAGACTAATTCTCAATCATTTTTCTGCTCCCATATTGAACCTAAGGATATAGTTGATGTCATTAGAAAATTAAACCCTAATAAAAGTTGTGGCATTGACGACGTGAATGTTACTCTACTCAAAATTTTATTAAGTACTGACCATTTACAAACTTATACTGACATCTTCAATAACTAATTAACACTGGTATTTATCCTGACATTTTGAAAAATTCGATTATTGTTCCTGTGTTTAAGCAGGGAGACCCAAATAATTTTACTAATTATAGACCCATTTCAATCCTACCAATTTCATCTTAAGTTTTTGAGAAAATAATTTATGAAAAAATGTTATCTTTCCTAAATAGTATAAACTTCTTTTCAAAAAACCAATTCGGTTTTCTCCCTGGTTCAAGCACCGAATCAGCCCTGCTTAATTTTAACAATTTTGTATATAATAGTATTAATAATAATAAAATTACGATTGGAATTTTTTTGGACATTGCAAAAGCTTTTGATACTGTAGATCATGATCTTTTATTGTTTAAATTATATTCAATTGGTTTTCGTGGAAATTTTTTCGGTTTACTCAGGTCCTTTTTTGCAAATCGCTTTCAATATGTAAGAGTAAATGGTGTTTTAGGTGATAGGCTCCCTATAAAAAAAGGAGTTTTTCAGGGTTCTCAGTTGGGCCCTTTGTTATTTCTTATTTATATTAATGATTTCTGTAATATGGATATAAATGGAAAAATTATATTAGCTTCGCAGACGATACTGTTTTACTTTATTCATCCTCATCTGCATATGAAGACTTAAACAGTTTAATTAATTCAGATCTATTTAAAATCCGAAATTGGTTCCTAAATAATAATTTAAGTATTAATGTTTCTAAAACTAAATATATGCTTTTCAGCCTGCAAAATAGCACCTATACTACTCCTCTCAATTTAAAATATCATGACAGAGTTTGTTCAGATTTGCTTTCCTGTAACTGTAATAACCTCGATCAAGTAGATACCATTAAGTATCTCGGTGTTTTTATAGATAATAACCTGAAATGGAAATCACACGCCAATTACGTATCAAACAAATTAAGATTCGTTTTAAGACAATTTTATTTTTTGAGTTATAAAATAAACCATGATTTCATGCGATTACTCTACAACGCTTTTGTACATCCTTTGTTTAATTATGGAATCCTTGCCTGGGGAGGGGATTATGTAACAAACCTCAAAAGAATTATAAACATACAAAATAAATTTGTTAAATTTTTGTTAAAGGCAAATGTGAGCATAAACATTGAAAATTATAAATTGTTAAATATTCTACCTATTCGTTATATTTATTTCTTTTAAGTTTGTTTATATATTTTTAATAATCCTGATGTGTGCAATAAGCGGATATGTATTAACCCAAGAAGACTTAATGGTATTTACATCATTCCTAAACCTAAAAAGAACATTTTCTGTAAAAATTTTATTTATCTTGCACCAAAGTTTTTTTAATAGTCTTCCGCTTCAAATACAATCTTTAGTTAATCTTACTTCCTTCAAAAACCAATTGAAAAATCTTTTGTTTGATATTCCCGATATAGAGAACTATTTTTGATTATGCATACATCAATTATTGAAATAAAATAACTGTACAGTAATTCATTTTGTATTGACTAACCCTCTTAAATATACCCCCGACACTTCTGTTGCCATAATATTATTTACTTGTAATTTAATATTTGTTCTTTTTTTGTGTTTGTAAATTTACATCTATGTACTATTTTACGTTCGCCAATATGGTCCTTGTGACCCTTGGTGTTCTATCTACTGTATAATTGCTTTTGTATTTTTCCCCCTTCAAATTAATATATGTTATTTTTGTGCAATAAAAATTATTATTATTATTATTATTATTATTATTATTACTACTACCATGTGTCTCCCATCTGATTTAACAGCTTTCACGGATGGGAGTAAAACAGATGAGGGGGTCGGAGCTGGATTAGTTGTTTTCCAAGGGGCAAGGTGGGACGCGGTTGCTGGTGGAATTGCTAAAATTAAATCCCAATAACACAGTGTTCCAGGCGGAGGCAATTGCCATACACAGGACAGTCGAATTGTTTTTATCATCTCCATACAAATGTATTGAAATTCACTCGGACAGCATGTCCTCGGTGGTGGCGTCAGGCGTTCTCAATCTCTACCCAAGGTCCCCAATTATAAAAGCTATTCGCTCAATGTGCTCTAATGTCCACAACAAGACCATCTATCTCCATTGGATTAAGACACACGTGGAGATCTTCGGGAATGAAGTAGCCGATGCCCTCGCTGGGGCTGCTGTGGAGTTGGGTATCGACTGTCCTGTGAAACTTCCGCCGTCACAAATTAAAAAGATATTAAGAAATGGTTTACTTCAAAATTGGCAGAGGGAATGGGAGACCCTGGACAAGGGCAGATCTGTTTTTAAAATCTTTAAGAATGTCTCCAATAAACTTATCTTTAAGAATCCAGTATTTATTAACTTTATTACTGGCCATGGGAGCTTTCCGTCGTTATTATTTAAAATTGTGAAAAAGGACAACTCAAACTGTGTCTGTGGCAGGGAGGGCTTTCCGGAGCACTTCCTGACCACCCCATGTAGTTACATTAAACCCACATTAAAATGAGAACGGTGTGAGACCCCCATGGCATATTTCTACAGAATTGACAATAGTAAATCAATGCTTTTTTGCAGCTACAATTTAAACTGGCACAGTCTCATCAACATACATCATCATCAACATACTTAAGGTGAAGCTTGAGCACAATTGGATCAACTTGGATACAGCTGTGGAAATGTCGAAAACAACAGATGTCGGCATTGCAGGTGAAGATGTCGACCTTATAGTCCTCTTGAATCTTGATGGCTAAAGCTGATGCGCGTACGGTCATTACTTTCATAAAGCCTGCACTTGGGAAGACACAGAATTCTTTCTTCTCGTCCCAAGAGCTTCGGCAACTCGGTTTAAAGGACGTGCTATTTTTGTACGGATTTACTGGATGCGACACTACATCTTTCGCATTTCGAAAAAGCAAGGTCGCATTTGCGAAGCTGTATCTGAAATCGCCAGAGGTCCAGAAAGCAGCAGCGGTCTTTTCGGACCTTTCCTCAACCACTGATCAAATTCAAAATTCAGGCGAAACCTGCATCTTGAGGCGGTATGGGGCTCCAACGAAAGAGGCCTCCCTCAATGCCTACAGGTATGTGATTCTCAAGATCAGTGGCCACCATCAAGACAGATATATCTTGCTACCTCCCACCGAGGGAGCAGTAAAACAGCATTCCCTCCGAACATTCCACCAAGTTCAGCTGTGGCTTGGAAATGACATGCTTCTTCAGATGTATGAGTGGAAGATTGAGAACAACTGCATGGTCCCAGTGCACAGCGAGTTAGCAGCAGCGCCGGACGATATTTTGAAAATAATTTTCTGCAGATGCATGAAACACTGTGCCAGCTCAAAGTGTAGCTGTAAAAAAGTAAGTCTCAAATGTTCCTCAGCATTCCAAAATTGCCAGGGGACTTGCCTCTATGGGGTCTCTAAAGTTGACTACGAAGATAAAGAAGAACAGGAGGATCATCTGACTGTTTTCCCACTGGGGTCCGATGAATGAAATGAAATAGATAACATAGAATATGAAAATAGATAAAATATTAAAGTAACAGCGTGCCTACAAAATGAGTATCTGGGTTTTATTTAAACATTCAGTATAGAATAAGTGTACATAAGAGGGATTGTCAGTTCCATAGAGCTAATGCATTAGTTTTGGAGTCACAACTTCCGCAGATGTATTGCTTTGCCATGTTAGCCCAGGTCAAAATTCATGCTAGTATTTGTTTGCTAGACTAGCAATAGATGCTAGATTTACAGCAAGAAAACCAGCATAAACTACCAAAAATATTTGCTAGTGCTACCAAAATTACTAGCATGTCATGGTGTGTTTTGATACACTTTCTATGCTAGTCTAGCAACAATCTCTACCATCATGTGCTATTTTTTATTGCTATTCTAGCATTACTTCCTAGCATCGGTTGCTATTCTAGCATTACTTTCCTGGCATTGGTTGCTATTTTTTATTGCTATTGTAGCATTGGTTGCTATTTTTTCTTGCTATTCTAGCATTACTCTCCTAGCACCAGTTGCTATTTTTATCTTGCTATTCTAGCATTACTTCCTAGCATCGGTTGCTATTCTAACATTACTTTCCTAGCATTGGTTGCTATTTTTTCTTGCTATTGTAGCATTGGTTGCTATTTTTTCTTGCTATTCTAGCATTACTCTCCTAGCACCAGTTGCTATTTTTATCTTGCTATTCTAGCATTACTTTCCTAGCATAGGTTGCTATTTTTTCTTGCTATTGTAGCATTACTTTCCTAGCACCAGTTGCTATTTTTATCTTGCTATTCTAGCATTACTTTCCTAGCATCGGCTGATATTTTTTCTTGCTATTCTAGCATTACTTTCTTAGCATTGTTGCTATTTTTTCTTGCTATTGTAGCATTGGTTGCTATTTTTATCTTGCTATTCTAGCATTACTCTCCTAGCACCAGTTGCTATTTTTTTCTTGCTATTGTAGCATTACTTTCCTAGCACCAGTTGCTATTTTTATCTTGCAAAGTAATGCTAGAATACTAGCATTACTTTCCTAGCATCGGCTGCTATTTTTTCTTGCTATTCTAGCACTACTTTCCTAGCATCAGTTGCTTTAAATTTTTGCTATCCTAGCATTAGTTGCAATTATTTTCTATTCTAGAGTTCATACACAAAAATACAAAGAAGAACACATTAAGCAGATTTATTTAGAGAAATATTTTTACATATGCACTGAATCTTGTCAGATATATATTTGTTTCTTTTCTTTAACTCTTCTTCAATTTCATCACTTTTGCCTCTTTTTGTTAGATATTCTCTCATTTGACCTGAAATAAAAAGTGAAATGACTAAGTATAAATATTTGGAAAGGGCACTTGGAAAAGCTTTTTACTTATATTAAAAAATTCACTTGCTAAATGGGGGGAAATATGCACTTCCAGATATTGTTACTAAGCAGCAGCACTCAGTGATATTTTTTGTAAAACATTCGAGATTAACTATGAAAGAACCGATAACCTTCTGTAAATGTTTTTAGTCAAATACTAACAATCGGGCATTTCTTTGGTAAAGGAGTTACTAATCCCAGCAAATTTGACTGATTCGCTTTGTACTCCCTGACATTTTGTAAATATTTTATATATGGTAACAGAAAATAATTCTGAAATTATCATTTTATTAATTCCAAATTCAATCATAGCTTATTAACCTTGGAAATCTGTAAGTATACGACAGAAACAGCATCTACGTGAATAAATTTCATATTGTATCAATAACCAATTTTTTCTATTCTTTTGATAAACATAAATGAAATTTATTGATTTTATTTTATAGCAATAAAATGAAAACCATAAAAGTACAATAACATTCTGTAAAATTTGACGTGCTTTTCAACATATTTCTGCCAGCTGACGGTCATTAAGTGAAATTCAAGGAGCACTACTATCAAATATAAAATCAATCGTGCATTTGACATTAGTTTTTTGGGGTTGTTTCATTTGAATCACCTTTCTATAGGGATTTTTAGCCTAATTTCCCTTTTTTTTTAATTCGAAAGATTTTTTTTAAAAAAAAAATGGAAAGTAGGGTAATGACATGCTGGTGATGTCCGTCTGTCTATCAGTACCCCACTTCCAAATTCGATTCTATCCGTCCGATTTTGAAAATTCTTTTTTAATTAGAAAGGTATGACATCAGAGATATGTTTTTTATACTTTTTGTCCGCCTGTCTGTACGTCCGGACGGACATGGCCTACCTCTTTGTCGTCGATCTTCCCATTGCAATAGCATTGAAATTTAATCTTTATTCATTTAAATCGCTATTGCCACATCAACTATCGCATGAGAAACTTTAATTATTTAAAATAAATATTTGAAGAAAAAATTATTTTTGTCATATAAATCAGTTTGTAGTTACGTCATAATGTATCGCACAATGGTGATTATTTGATGGTTCTTTATTAGTTTATTGAAAGCTAGCAAGTTAGTTTTAATTTACATATGACAAGCTTCGATTCATTTTTGGAGCAAGCAATTTTACATAATTATTCTTCGAACTGCAAATAAATTTAGCAACCAATAAAGGATATTTATAAAATTGGCGAAGGAAATTAATGAAAATCGCCAATTTTGGCTTTTAAAGTTTAAATTAAAACTAAATGCTGTGTTTGGAGATTTTTTTTCTCCTAAGTTGTATAAATATTGTGTGGAAGCAAAAATATTAGTTACTCTTATTAACCTATTTGTTTTTCTATAAGAATTTCAGTGAGCGTTAAAGTAACGGGAAACTAGGCTATTTTAGTTCTTTCAGAACTGCTTGGTTTTACTTGCATTACTTTAATCTTTCAGTGTACCTCTAAGAAAATACAAAACTGTATTAGAAATATTGTTATCTTTGTTACTGAAAGGTAATTTTTTAAAAACTTTCTTAAAGTTATTTTTTGTGTTTATATAATTATATTTGTGGAATTGTGAAATTCCAGTATGTCACTTGGAGGCTTGCATGTTTGCCGACCCCTGAATTACAGAGTACTTAGCCAAACGCCTATTGGTTATTACCTGAAATCACAGCCAACTTTTCTGGAGTGAGGGGCACTTTAGGTTTTGCTTGGACAGCCTGCACATCACCTGGAACAACTTTTTTGGGGCCATTTCGGTTTTTGCAGGCTACTCCTCTTACTGATCTTTCGGCTAATACATTACTTCCCCAAATCACCACAGCCAGACTCTTGGTGAACTTTCTTACGTGGTCTAAATTCATAATGTCCTCGTAAACCTTTCGGTCTACCATAATCCCTGCTCCAAGTTCAATCTGCAAGAAAAATACAGCTAAGATATTAAAAACATAACAACTTCATTTTTAAAACATAAACTATAAGGGAATCCTTTATCACCTCCTATATAAATAATTACTCATTGCCTGATAAGCAGAAGGACATTCAGAAGTCAATACAAAGCAAAATGTTTTAGTTATATCAATTTACACACTGTACATGTAGACTAACTTATGGAAGATGTAAATGTAGTGTTAAATAAATAAGTTACATATTGAACTAATGCAATGAGGATTTGTTATTCTTTTTACACCACATGCACGGACCTAGTAATCTCCTATACATATTTACTGGTTTCAAGAATTAAATTTTCGAAGGTGGGACAACATGACATCATCAAGAGTTTGATGATTCGATTGACAGTAAACCAACGAGTCTTAACTCCAACCAAACTTTGGCAGCGAATATACAAACGCTCGTTTTCTGAGAGCAATGACCGACTCTACTGCCTCTTCAGTCTTAATACAACCGTGCCAATCTGGTTTAATCTCATGTAACATTTCTGATTTTAAATTGAATTTTATATATTGTTAAATAAATTTAAATTAACTGAACTTCCGAAAACAAATTTATAAAAATTACATGTTTGGCAAAGAATGTGTAAGGACAAGTTCAGTTTGCCTAACAAGCATATTACTCTGCACCTATAATCAGTGTTCTAAATGAAAAAAATTAGTGCTCCTTGCGACATACCTCAGTTGTTTCAGAAACACTCTGAATATCTGGCTGATTAATTACTGCATGGCAGCATCCTCCTGTAAAATATATAATAATTTAAATGTTAGACAAATTCATTTTTATTAAAAAAATTAATCAAATTGCTTTCTTGAGGAATGAAAATAGCAACTTTTTAGGTCTATTAAATGTTTAAGAACCATAAAAAAATATGTATGAAAATACGTAGGTATATTGTCAACTATTGACAGATATCGAAAGAATACTCATACTGTGCTCAATGTATCTGCTAAAAATCATTGATAATGATGGACATAAAGACATAAATTATTCTCCAACTATTTAAGAAAATCTCATTTTAGTTGGTTCTATATTAAGTGATAGAAAATTTCAATTAGCTAGGAATATGCATCTTATTTAGCTTTTGCTAATTTTAATAAAACAACAATTTTAAACAAATTTTAATTGAGTGTTCATATTCTTAATTACAAATAAAGAAAACTTATGAAACTTTACCTTGTGTATCAGGTATAGCTAAGAGTTTTTCTTGAAGTTGTCGATTTAGGGAGCGCAAGTGTACAACTTCAGCATTTTCCATTTTAAATTCATCCATTTGTTTTTGACAATCGGAGAATTTTTTTTCTACACTTTTTAATTTTTCTTCAACTCTTTCTTTTTCCTTTTCCAAAAAATCATAAGCATTTTTTAATTGCTCGTATTTTGTACTAGGTATGACTTCTGGATCATCGCTATCACTATCATTTTCAAATTCTGAAATTTTCAAAACAAATTTAGATTCAAGTAATAAAAAGCTAAACTAAGTCACATATTGCTGGCATCATTCGAAAAACAAAAAGTTGACTGAATTGAAAGAATAAAATGTTGTTTTAAACTAGTTCTTGTAAGGAACTTTGAACAATTTGCTCTATAAGAGAAAAAATAAATTTTGATGGTTGTTCAAGTTTTTAAAATCTAAATCTGTAATTTTGATCCAGCACCTCTCCATAGGATATTGCGTTTAGGGATTCTGGAAACCCAAGAACTATGTCTGGAGAATATAACAAAGAATACCTCATTTGCCAATTAAGCTTCTCTTTTTTTGCCTTGAAATCATGATTTTTTTTGTTTTCCGAATGATGCCAGCGATATATTCCTACTATAGCGTGTTTAATCTACAAAAGGTTGGTGAAACATTTCTTTCTTCCATATCAATGTTACGTTGCTATGGTTTTTTTTAGATTACAAAGACTAGTTTTCTCTAAGGCAGGTACTCCTGCGACTACCCTAGCACATTTACAATTTACAAGACTGACCGTTCGCGTTTGGAAATCTGTATGATTAAACTTAAACATATATTGTTATGGACACTTACCTAGATCTATAAATGCTCCTTTTCTTGATCTCTTTGCTGCTTTGAAAATCTCTTACGCTCTTAATCGTTTCGTAGACAGCTCCTGCTTCTTAATTTCAGCTACCTGAAGGCGAATAAATTTTGTTATGTTTTAGTTCACTATATTGTAATATTGGTATTTGTTTATTCCATTTTAATGCATTCTATTATAAAAACAGATAGAAATTTCTGGATTTTTTACTATTGCAACCGAAAAATTACACAATGCCAACTTTAATCCGGACTTTATATATGAAAATAAATTTGCCTTTTAGTATTGTCTTTTTTATTAACTTTGCCAAAATAAACTTATTAACTTTTTATTAACAGCCAAAATCGGAAACTCATTATTTGCCGCTGGTTTGAACTTGGCGCACAAATTTCAAACACGCGGTTTGCCATAATTTCGTTTGGTGGCAAAAACTTCAGAAATCTCCAAGGGGTTTGATATAACACATTTTAACAGCTAACTTCTAATTATAAAAGGAACAATAACTAAAAATTTCCCAAGCCTCTTACTTCTTGCTTCTTATTGTCCTTTTGTGATTTCAAAACACCAACTTCATCTTCCGTGGTGCTGCTCAAAAATTCATCTTCATATTGGGTCAACGGCATACTTGGCCTTTTTTTATTTAAACTATCGATGAGAACATCCAGAGAATCTAAAAAAGGTTTTGAAACTGTAACTAAAATAATTGATTAATTTTTATATATACAATTTAGTATCTGTATGCACTCAGTGGCGTATTTACATGACTACAAATGTTATGATCGCAAAGGCGAAGACCATTACCAGAATGTGCTGCAAGTCGTGGAAAAAGATCGCTGTTAATTCCTAGTTTCGGTATACGACGACTTTTTGAAAATTTTGGCGACAGAAAAAGTGCAATAAATAATTCCAATATGGCAACCATGTACTACTTCACTCCCGCGCCTACTGCGATGTTTATGGCAACCCTAAAACCAGACGGGGGGAGAAAGGGGGGTTTGCACTGTGAGAAATAAAAAGTCGCCGTATACCGAAACTAGGAATTAACCAAGATCGCAAACAGCACCTAAATTTGCGTAAACACAAAAAGGACTCTGAATGATTGTTTCAACAGAAAATATTTAGGCACCAGCCACATTATCCAGTATTATCAATGATATGAAAATGAGTATATTATAGTGTAACAGTGTAAACATAAACGGCCTTATGTCTTTTTACTTATTAAATTTCAAGTGGGTGGTGGACCACATAAATGATGTTAAAAAATTTTAAAGCAATTCTCTTATAGCATATGTAACAAAATAAACATAGGGACAAACACTTCCAACAAACTTTTTAAAATCATGGGGCGTTATGTGCACCCTACTGATACACTGACATAATCTCGTGTTTATTTTTTTTCTATCACAGAACAAATTGATATTTACCTTCTACGCGTAAAATATAGGCAGAGTAGAAGCCTTCTCCTTCAGCAACCTTCCAGGATTCCTTTGCAGGAGGCTCTCGTAGACTTCCGAGTGTGACTTCCGAGTGAGATCTCGGATAGTGGGTATGATATGCTCCTATCAAAAAGTTCGCCTGTGTTCAAATCACGGCAAGAACATGGATGTTTGAAATGTATGTTGGAAGTAAATGATGAATGTTCTGGCACATTGTAGTCATTGTGTAGCTGACGGCGCCAGTAAATCTGATACAACCAACCTCTCTTAAGCAAGTAAATCTTATCCTAAAGTTTTATTGTAAATAAATATGAGCTAAACATTTTTGTCTCTTTTCAGAACCAGGGAGAGCCAGATATTTCCATGGCTGAAAGCTCAGATGAAGACGACAGTTTAGACACTGCTGAAGATAATCATCAAGATGAAGATCTCCATCAGAAGCATCATATAAAAATTTCCATATCTAAAATGGATATTTTAACCCTTATATTATCGTTTTCTTTGAGATACCAAGTGTCGGATACTGCAATTGTTAGCTTACTTGAAATGGTAAATATTATATTGGGACACAAATTTATCACTCCTAGTTTGTATCGATTTTGGAAAATATTTAATTGTGATAAAGAAAAAATAGTAAAAACTCATTTTTTTTGTGAGAAATGTCACACATATTTATGTCAGAGTAAGGAAAACAAATTTAAAATTTGTAGTACTTGTGGTGATCAGGTTCAGACTAGTAATGTACAAAAGTCATCCTGTTTCATGAGTATCTCACTCGCATCTCAAATAAAGAATTTGATCCATAATGGTAAAACAAGCATACCATATATTCAAGATTTTAACAAGAACACGAGGCCACATAATCAGTTTTTTGATATAAATGATGGGAAATTGTATAGAAAAGTGCAAAGTGAGACTAATTCTTTGTTTTTAACTTATAATTTTTCAGTTGATGGAATATCTGTATTCAACAACGCGAAAGGCTCTTTGTGGCCAATTTTGGTCGATAAATGAGATACCTCCTGCAATACGTTTTGAAAATGTACTTTTAGCAGGTTTATGGTTTGGAAAAACGGAACCGAAAATGGATCTTTATGTGAAGCCTTTCGTAGAAGAAGCCACCCAACTTGCTGAAAAAGGAATATCTTTAGCACCTCATTCTAAGTACACTTTGAAAGTATTTCCAGCGTGTTGTTGTGCGGATACTGTAGCGCGGCCATGCATTCAAAATTCAACCCAGTTTAATGGGTACTATGGATGCAGTTGGTGTAAACACCCTGGGTTCATTGTAAATAAGACAATAAAATATATACATAAAGATCATTTGCTTTATGCAGACCGAACTGAACAGGAAACCATTAGACTAATGAGTAAAGCTATGATTAAAGGAAATAGTATTCAGGGAATTAAAGGACCAAGTGCATTGCTTCCAGTACCTTTTTTTAATGTAGTTTCGAGTTTTGTACCAGATTACATGCATGGAATTTTCTTAGGGGTAACAAAATATCTGGTTAATTCATGGTTTGACAGTCGAAATAATTCTCGAGAATTTTACCTCGGTTCGACTGCGGTTTGTAGTGTAATAAATGACCGTATGAATAAAATTATCTTCCCACGTAATGTTGGAAGAGTTCCAAGAACCATATATGAGAGAACTCTGTATAAAGCTTGTGAATGGAAAAATTTTCTTTTGTATATGTGTTTTCCCTGTCTAAAAGGTATACTGAAACGACCTTACCTGGACCACATTAGTTTGTTGGTAGGTGCTGTTGATCTGTTAATGAGAAAATCTGTAACTGTAAATAACTTACACACTGCTGATGATTTATTAATGAAATTTGTTGCTGACACACAGGTATTGTACGGTGAGGAATTCATGACCTACAACATGCATATCTTGCTACTTTTTACATCTAGTGTTATAAATTGGGGTCCACTGTGGTGCCATTCTAGGTTTGTCTACGAGGGTTATAATGCCACCTTAAACTCTTTTATTATGGGCACTTGTGGTATTAAAACCCAAACTGATAAAAGATTTTTGCTCCATCAAAAAGTGATTAGCAATAAAAATAATTATTCAACTGAGGTTTCAAACTTTATTACTAAAATTAATTCTAAATCGAAGCTTCGTCATAAATTTACTAATATTGGTAATTGTAATTTGTATGGAAAACCATATAAATATTGTAAAGATAATTGTTGTTTAAATTTTCCTACTGATTTTTTGTTGCAAAATGGTTTGTTAGAGAATGCTGACATTTATTATTTTAAGCGAATGACTATTGAAAATAATTTGTTTATTATTCAATCAGTTAATCCATTTAGAACATGTGATTGTTTTATTTACACTGAAACAGAATTTGGGAAAATTGTGTTTATTGCTTTACATTGCAGTATTGCCAAAGTTGTAGTTTGCATCAACAAGTATGAGGTTATTATAAAGCCTAACAAACATATCGATAAAATGTATATCGTAAGAAACTCTTATGCTTTTCTAATTGTTGATGTAAATAAAATAATTGGCAAGTGCACTGAATACAATGATAATGCTGGGCTATTAACTATTTCCAAACTTCCTGTGTCCTATGAATTGTGTACCTAATTTTCTTTAAAATGTGCATAAATAAATTTTTTTTGCAAGAAGTGTGTTCATTTTGAAAAGTGTTTTGATATACATTTTGTGTAATTTGTAGTTTTAATTTTTATTAAATTTCTCACAAGGAGTTTTGCTCTATTCCAGGATTAGCTCTGTTAATATTTCAATTAATGAATATACTTATGTTCCTTATAAAATTTAATTCTGACAGTTATTTTATAAAAGGAACAACACTAAGAAATATCAGCTACTGTAAACCACAGGTGGCGATGCAGCTGTATAACTAAAACTTAAAAAGCAGTGGCAACTTGCTTGATTTATATTCAGCGTCACAATTCAAGTGACATTAGTCTTCGTGGAATATTTCTATTTAAAGCATTTGTTTTGGGATTTTTGAGTATTCTATAATTTTATTGGTAAGTTCATTACGACCCGAAAGGAAAATAGGAGCTTGATATTTTATAAAAGGTATTTAAATAGTTTAGATCATAAAGAAATATGAAAGTTCAATTAAGTTTATATTTATTTAATTGAAGGCGCTATAGTGTAATGATATGATACATCAGGACCGCCGAGCTTTTTTTAAAATGAAACTTTTGTATCACATGTAATACAGGGAAACCAAAGAGGATAATATATGCTAACAGGTTACTTCTATAAATATATGTAAAAGATGAAAAATATTTGCATTTCTGCTCTGTCATTAAACACCAGAATTTGCTGCTGCTTAGCGGATACTATCTGAACTAGAACTTGGTTTATTATTTTCCTAAAATTCTACATAGCAGCGCAATCGCATGCACTAACTAACTCAAAAATGACAAAAAGTGGACTTTGTAATCTGAACCCTTCACATGAGAAATAGGTTAATTCAATTGTAATATGTAACTCGGAAACAATATTATAACTGGCAAGCATTACAAGCGCAGCATTACTTATTGAGGTATATCCACCTCACCATAATTGAAAGAAGCTGTAGCAAATTAGCACATCATACTGGAACATAGCATATGTCATAATGTTTCTGTCTATGCTGCTTATATAGCATATTTTGCTAGCGAGCAAAATAAAGCATATAATAGCATATTATGGTACCTAGCTTTCCATGCTTTATAAATAGCTTAAACTGTTAATAAGCATAACATGCTTGAACATAGCATGACATGCTAGTTCTGCCGATGCTACCTACATAGCATGTGATGCTAGCTAGCATAATAAAGCAAAAGATAGCATGGCATGCTAGCTCTGCCCATGCTACCTACATAGCATGTGATGCTAGCTAGCATAATAAAGCAAAAGATAGCATGGCATGCTAGCTCTGCCCATGCTACCTAGCTAGCATAATAAAGCAAAAGATAGCATACATATCTAGCAGACATAGCAATACATAGCAATAAATAGCATATTTTTGTTGCTAGTACTAGCATGAATTTTGACCTGGGAGCCCTTCTTCCCCAGGTACGGGAATCAACATAACATCGAAATGAAACAAATTTGAAACGAAAATGTTATCTAGTTATTTAATTATATATTTTTGAAATTTTATAATGCCAAAAATATACAGCAGATTGCGACACTATTTTAATACTTTAACAATTAATAATTAAATAACCGGATGTTATTTTCTTTTCAATTTTGTTTTAAATTGATATTATGATGATTCCCATACCTGGTAAAAATTTGATAACATGACAAAGTAATTTTTTTTCAAAAGTTGTGATTTCAAAACTAATGTATTAGCTCTATGGGACTGACAGTCCCTCTTCGATCAATACTGAAACTGTTTTAAAATTTGAAGGAAAATAGACAAAATAGTAAAGTAATATATATTATTGAAAATAATTAAATTATCTACCACTCTAGGGTTAATATTTAGTATTTCGGTGCATTATTGAAGAGTTATCCGATTAAAAAAGAGGAAAAATCTGGGGGGGAAAATGTTTTCTCCAAAATTACAGACTTTCAAGAGCGGATATCTCGAAAACTATACAAGATATTAAAACACTTGAGAGGTGAAACTTGTAGAAAATGTAATCAGCCTTCATTTTGTGTATTATAATTATAGCGTTAGGACGCATAGTTTTCGAGATATAAGCAAAAAACCGAAAAATGGGACATTCACCCCCCCCTCCCCCCTTCGGCTTAGGGGCTAGGGGCGGGGACTTTTTATATGTTCACCTCCTAACTAGTCCAAACAAAGTTTCAAAGTCAAAAATTGTGCTCCAAAACTTTCCCTCTATAACTCTTCGTTGCCTGGACTAAAGCTAAAATAAACTTAAAGTAATGCCTTAAAATACCGGTTATTCGAAGGAATCTTTAAAACGTTTTCCGTTGGTTGGCCCAGGGACCCCCGGTCAGCCCCCCCATAATTATTTTCTGAGTGCGCCACTGCTTGCCTGTAGCATTTGTAGTTTGGGCTATGAAAGTGGGTGACGGACGGACTGACGGACTGAACGATTATAATACCTTCCACTTTTTACGTTATAAAAGTAGTGTGGAAGCTACAAACCGCAATATCATCGATTTTATTCTTACGGTGTCAATAGTGAGTTTAGTTGTATATTTATACTTGTCCATTATAATGTTACGAGGGACATTTTGTTATAAAGACAATATTTACATAGTTGAGTTTTATGAAGATTGGTGTGTAAAGGCGAACCGAAACACATCTGGTTTACTCTTTTTAAATTTATATGTGTAGCAAATGTTTTTGTAAGTAGAGTTTAAAAAGGGCAAATTTTTAGACTTTGTTTTTTTCATTAGTTGAAACCGTAACTAAAATTGCATACAAATATATAGAACATGTATTTTTTAAAATAATTTCATGAAACTATTGGATACAAATATAAGGTGATGATGTCCAAAGGTAAATAACTTACTCCTTTCAAAATAGCTACCCATAATAATCTTAGCTAATAAATATAGATCGTATGAAAATAAGATCATATACGACGCAGAAATTGCGATCCGCAAATGTTTTAATACGTGCCATATACCGACGTTAACCTAAGGCATAATTAAAATGGCGAAGAAACAAGTCTACTATAAAAATTGAGTGAGATGAGACCTATAAAAACCAAGGACAACGGTCCTAAAAATGTTTAATCATCATGACACGCAAGAAACACATACCTTTTGTCTTCATTCCATTCCATCGCCAGACAGTGCCACCATGCTTTCACTGTGTTTTCTTCTCGTCGGGTCTGCTTCTGCCTTTCGGGTTCAGCAAGAAGCTTTCACGTTGCCGACTCTCGGTTTCCGTTTGTTGGGCACCCAGTTGAAGAGCCAGTACACTCGGTCCACGGCAGTCTGTGCCCAAGACTGCATGCGGATGTCGGGTTGCACGGCCTACAACTACAAGCGCGACAACGGGACGTGTCAGCTCATGGCTGCTGAGGACCTGAATCAAGTGGAACCGGATCCGGAGTTCCAAATCGTCATCAAGAAAGTAAGAATACCTTGCTTCGGGAGGTGGCTGTTGAAGATACCTTCGCAGGTTGTGTCCTCGTCTTTGTCATTCTGTGAACGTGTCGTGCTGGACACATAAATCTCACCGACTGTGGTGCACGTTCAATCTGTAGTGTTCCAAAGTTTTGACGCTTCGTATACGAATTTGCTATAAGGTTTGTTTGGAGTGCTTGCTCTGGTATGTCGGATTCGTCACACGAGCACCGCCCGTTCAGAAAGACGAAGCGATCATGATTAGCGTTCGTGTAGATCTAGTGCTACCAAAATCATAGTCGTGAAGATAGTTCTAACAGCCACTAAAAGATGTAATTATAGCCTGCAACAGCTGGTACAGCTGGGGAAAAAAACGATCCACCCCTCGTTACTCGGCTGCTATTGATCAGATAATTTTATGGAAGGTATCAATTTTCAGGAAAGCGTAAGGAATTGAGAACTGGCAACAAAAAATATATAAAGGGTCGTCTACATATTAAAATGAGTACCAACTTTGAACATTCCAATGGAAATACCCAATTTTTTTACATAAACATGTTCAGCACCTTCAAAATACCTCATGTTTAAAAAGGAATTATTTATTTTGCATTATTTGCTGAGATATTAAAGCATTATTTTAAACTCGTTTAAGGGGAAATCTCCAAAACGAAAAAGGTAATATTTAATTTCTGTCTTTTCAAAACGACAAGCTAACAAAAGGGTTAACATAATCTCGCCAATGAATGCTAGAATTTAACCTTCTTCACTAATAATGTGATTTTTTGGATGTTTTTTTTTAAATTTTGGATTTTTAAATTCAGAAATAAAATAAAGGCTAGAAGAGGAAAAGTTTTAATTTTAAATTAAGTCACATATTTAGTTATAACGAACAGATTTTCAAATGCGATTAGTTACAATCAGATTGACAAATATGATTATTACATTTATGTTTTACATTGTTTATGCAACTTTTTGTTTCATTCATATTGCTACAAAAAGTTTGTTTAACATTCGGCCACTTTATCGGTAATGCAAATCACGTATTGCAAAACGAGGGTTACGACCTTAACACGATATTTAAGGAAAGCAAAATAAATTTACGCAGAATGATTTGGCAATGATTTTTAACCAAGGCAGTGGGCACTAATAATTTTAAATAAAAAATGTGTTAACAATGAAATATACTAAAAACCGAATTCCAATAATATTTTAGGGTATTTAATTTTTAATATTAAACACACTTTTTGAAATTGTATTGGAAATAGCATACATTTAAAAACATAATAATCGATATAATTTAATGTTAATTATACAAACAAAATACATTGTATGCACTTGAAACAAGAAAAGATTTTTTGACATTTGACAGACATCAATAATTTGAATTTGAACATTTACTAATAAACGCTTTTCAACCACCAAATACGATAATGCAAGTAAGGATCAAATTTGCCAAGTAATTTTTACACGGTCCTTAAAATTCGTTTTTTTTCAGTTTTTTTACAATAACTCTGCAAATAATTGTTGTTGAATTGAAAAATTTGGGAGTTCGGTTCTACTTGATCTACTTTATCGATTTATGCAAAAAAAATTTGGGGTTCCTATTCATGTTTTATTTTTTCTTATATAAATTTAAATAAAAAATATTAAAAATGAAAAATTGATGAAAAAAATTGTGTGAATTGTTTTTGGAAGATTAAGAAGTATATAATGAAAAACAATTCTTTGTTTAATTCATTTTATTTGAGGAGGTATGAATAAAAATTTGTGAAACTTTTTTAACATTATGGCGTTCAACTTTGAATGCTTATATATCAACAAATAATGCAAATTAATTAATTTTCTTTTGGATCTGGGGTATTTTGAAGGTGCTAAATATTTTTATGTAAAAAAAAATGGGTATTGCTATCGGATGTTTCAAAGTTGGTACTCATTTTAATATGTAGACGACCCCTTATACAATTTTGTGGCCATTTCTCAATTCCTTACGCTATTTCCTGAAAATTGACACCTTCCACAAAATTCTCTGATCAATAGCAGCCGAGTAACGTGGGGTGGATCTTTTTTTCCCCAGCTGTACCTTACTTACATTATTATCTATACAAGGTAAAAAAATAGGGGAGAGTGGGGGCTAATGGGACGCAGGGCTAAGGGGACAAGGGGCAAAAAGGGGTGAAAAATATATTTTTTACAATTTTTCTACACAACAATATTGTAACACACACACACACACACACACACACACACACACACACACACACACACACAGTTAGACTTCACAATTTAACAATCAAAGTTTAGCCATTAAAAGCATTTGGGGAAGGGGAGAGAAGAATTGTTGTTTTGGAATATCCAAACTAAGTTAAAAGTGTCTTTTTTTACGCTTTTAAAGTATTAAATAAAAATCTTCATAAATTAAACTATAGTTTTAGGTAGAAGACACATCATAGATTATGATATTATGTGTCAAATACTGTGGTGAAATACACGTGGTTCTGTGTTTGGTTCATTTATAAATAATAGCACTGTGGGGTCTAATGGGACACAAATAAACCTAGCTTTGTATGCTTCGCTCGAAGAATCTATATAAATCTCTAATATGTTATTCAGTCAAGTCGCCAAAAACTTTTTAAAACTTTAATTTAAAACTTTTTGAACTTTTTTCGTCGTATAATAGGTTAAAGTTCAAGTAGCTTTATCGATGACATATTTTTTCACCTGCAATTTCATTAATTACATCTAACCAGAGCTTGGTGAAGATTAATTGATAATTAATTATTTGTTTGTAAAATTTGCTAGAAATCAAACTATACTTTATTGCGTTGGAATTGATTTCTGAAATAGACAGCGATAAACTCCGGGTGAGCGATTTAAAGATAAAGATGGTCTTTTTAAATTCACGAACCATGAAAAAGAGGACAAGTTTTGGAAAAATTTTAGAAGATTCAGTTACAAAACTATCCTCTCCAGTGATGCAACAAAAATTATGGGAGCACCATTCTTGTATTTTTGCTTAAATACACAGGTTAAAAAAAATTGTCCCATTAGCCCCCCACTCTCTCCAAACTATATTACATTTGCAAAGGAATTCATAATTATAAGGACACCTATAGTATTTTACATTTTTATAAACATTGGAAGATATTATTGGAATAAAAATAATTTTAGATATTACAATAAAATACAAAGATCGCTAATCATAAACCTTAAACGGTTTTCAATATGTTAAGTTACGAATTCTAGCTAAAACTAAAAATTATATCGACATTCCCAGGCTTACAATTAAGGACAGTACATTTTTTAAAAATATTTCTCTCAGTTAATTTTTTTGTGATGCCACTTTCTGTAATAAAACTATCAGCCGTTTGGTCCGTTATACTTTGAAAAAAGTCCCTTTTTAAATCCTTGTCTGATTATGATCCATTATGATCAGAGACCCGCTTATGAAGCCTTCGTCAAGTAAGACAGACACAGAAAGATTTGTTTTACTGTCACAAAGAAAGGAATATACACCCAGGGCGTAGGCGGGGATCGATGTTTCCTTGAATTTTTTCAAATGAGAAAAACTTCCGATCGTTTCAATATACTTTTCTAAACAGACTTCTTCAAACCATTGTTTTTTTACTGTAAAAGAGAGGAAGCAATTTCTATCAGTCGTATAAGATTCGTATATACTCTTTTGTGAAGATAAGAAATGTATAAATGTAGAGAGTAGAAACTATGTATAAACATGTACCGAATCCGTTGTTCTTTTAGTTGTATGCCCCATGTAACATTAAAGATTCGTCTTTAGAGTCAATATTATGAAAAGTGCCAAGTTACAGATGTCATGAAGCGTTACAGATCTGACGACAAAATTAATTTATGATATCAATCATTTATTTAAACTTGAAAATATAGCTCAAAACTATACTGTACGTCTTAAGCACGTGTTTGCGAAATATTTGTAACGAAATCACATTTCGGTAACAAATATAAATTTTTCTAAATGATACCGATCTCACTAATTTATAAGAAAATAGTTTTTTTTATTTCTCGTATTATCAAACATGAAACCGTTGCTGTTGGCTTCTTCACGTTTAAGAAAACTATCACTTGATATTAAAAAAATATATATTGTGCATTATATATTTCTATGATTTTAGGGTGAGTCACCGATATGAACAACTCGAAAGTGGGCGTATTTTAAAAATTAAAATAAATATTATTGTTTTTTTAAAGGAAATTTTTGAAGCATGGACCTTTTTAAACAGTCTACGTGGACGATTGAATGACATATTTCTCTTTCAGAAATGACGTTTTCAGTTCGGAACTCGTTTTGGAAATTAATGTTACCGACCTTACATGTAAACTTGTGATCTGCATATTTTGCGTCTTATTGTGTACTTCGGATAAACTTTTATAAAAAATTAAGCATAATACTGATTAAATCCTATATTATTAACTTATTATATATCGCACCGTACGCGGAAAAGAGACCTATCGCGAAAAAGACCATTCTTCAGGAGAACCGTTTAAAGTTTTAGTAAAATTTCAAATTATCACAAAATCGTTCCAAATTAACCTAGATCAAAAATATTTGGCACGGATAGCCGTTTTATGAGTATCAAAAGGTATGCATAGTCATTTTTTACTTTAAATTTGCCTTTGCTGAGATATTTTCAGATAGGTCTTTCTTTCGCGTACAAATTTGAACGATTTTGTTCGCGAAAGAAAGACCTATCTGAAAAAATCTCAGCAAAGGCAAATTTAAGGTAAAAAATGACTATGCATACCTTTTGATACTCATAAAACTGTTATCCATGCCAAATATTTTTTATCTAGATTCATTTGGAACAATTTTGTGATAATTCGAATTTTTACCAAAATTTTAAACGGCTCTTATGAAGACCGGTCCTAAAAAGTTTGCTGCTAAATTCATTCTAAATATTAAGGAAACATACTTATGAAGAATACTCATTTACTTAATGCATTTTTATAATCTAATAATATATTGATCAACAATAAGAGTGTTATGCAACGTTTCTACATGCTGTGCCAGAACTAGTACAGTGCACTTTGTCAACCTGCTTGCGCATTTATCCGTTGGCAACCGCTGCTGGAGTGACGTTTAACTTATTAATTTTATATAAGCACCGTCAACAAAGGGCGTTTCGCAGCTTATTTTCTTTTACAGGTCGCCTCCAGCGCGGGCGCTATTTCGGGGTAAATGTGTAGGCCAGTCTTAATTTCTAATTCTTAATTTATTATGTATTAGTTCTTTTACGAAATTATTATGGTCCTACTTATTTAGTTTGATATTGTTAACTTAATTGTAACTATTTCTTTTCTAACTTCAAATTAAACTAATGATAATTCAGTAAATAATCTACTGTTTCATAATCACTGCCCAATATATTTGTCAATAAAATATAGTTATTCATAGTTATTCCCATTTGTATTTTCTGTACACAAATCCTACCCACAAAGAATATTTTTTAAAATTAAATTTAACAATAAGCTTGTTTAACCAATTTAATGAAGTTTATGTAATTAGGTTTATCTCTATCATGTAAAATCTACCCATTATTTTAAAGTCATTTTATTTTTATAATTTTATATATTCAATAATTGAAATCATAAAAGTTTGTTTATATAAAAAACAGGTGTTATGAAACGAATCACTTTTACAAAATCAGGACTTACAATATATAAGAAATGATATCCACATTTTTCTACAAAAACCTTTCAATCTGAATTTTTACTATGTATCATGTTTAAAATCAAAACAAAAATAAATTTTGAAGCATTATTAAAATTTTAAAATCATTTTAAAGCTCTTGAAAATGTAAAAAAAAGTTTTAAATTTTAAAAGTAAGTTGTAAGAATAGTACTTCATACCTTAAGTATACAGTTGAAATTACTGACTTTATATCGCAAACTGTAGAGTTGTAGCAATTGAGTTTAGATTTATAGTAAAATACCGACGTTGAAAACGATTTAAAACTATTTATCGTTTGCTAAAATATTGATTTGAAAAAAAAATTATCTATACATATTGACATATCATTTTGTAACCTACACATATTACATGGATTTTTTTATATATATTTATTGTACTAAATACCACAAAACAGAGCTTTCGAATGAGTATTTCAAATAAAGAAACAAAGAAAAAAATAAATAACCGTTTTCAACCTTTCCATTTAAGCACTTCAAACTTAACTTCATCGCTGGCGCCGCACCTGCAAAACGCATAACGAAAAAACGCCAGGTGCGATAGGTCTTTCTTCCCGCTAGTTTCATCCAAAAACGAACGCGAAAAAAAGACCTATCTATTAATTGCAGCTGAACTAGGGCTCGGATCGCTATGCCGATTGCACCAATCGAAAGATATCCAAATTTTGCATCCTAAAGTAGTGTTATCTTAAAAAGTCAATTTTGGTCGATAGGTCTCTTTTCCGCGTACGGTGAGATATTATATCTGTAAATACAGTTTTTTCTTCAAATAGTACTTTCGGACAAACGTGTTTTAATAAGAAAGTATAAAAATTTCTTTAAAAACATTCAATTTGAATTTTATAATTATTTTTCAATATAGCTTTTCCGAAAATAATTTTAACAAGGAAATTTTATTTTAAAAACTTCACTTCCAGCTAAAGTGCATCGAAAATCCTTGCATGAATGAAGGCACCTGTAGTAATGACCCTACATCTGTGCATAACATTCGAGGCTATAAATGTCATTGTCCCTGCGGACGCTGCGGTTCAAACTGTAACAAATGTAAGTAAATGTATACATATCTAATTATGGCCACAATAATGTCTACTCTAATAATTTTGAATTTGTATACTGCTATTTTCGTTTCAGTACACTTTGGCCTTGTGGAAAATGCCTGCATCTATATGTTCAATGCAGGCTACCAAAAAGTGGAGAACCCCCGGGACTGCATGTCCTTCTGCTGGCACACCCAAGGCTGCAGATCTGCTGACTACATCAACAGTGCCGGCGCGTGCTGGCTCAACTCCGTCACTGGGGACGAGGAACCTCTCACCATGGACTGCGATAAGTGGTACCCGGGAGTAGCTTACCTGTTTTTCAACTGCACCTGTGATGTGGACAACTAAAGCACCTCCGCGACCATTGCATGCGATGCCTTAGAGTTATATTTTATTTACACATATGTAGGACGCTTACAGAAAAACCACCAGCAGAAAGCACTGCAAGTTCCCACCAGTAATCTAGCAAACAACGAATACAGTAATTTTAAAACACAAGTAGCTCCTCTGCACTTTTAGGATTTTGCATAACAATTACAGCACGACCATTTTCATCACATACAGAGCAGCATGGATATGAACAACATAAGTACATTTTTGATTTATTTTAGAACCTTCATGACTTTTTTTCTATCGATTATTATATCTAAAAAAATTGTGTTAGTGCTAAATTTTTATTACTACCTGTTACCATTGTCGTATAAAACCGTAAAAGATTTCAAAATAATATTTAGGTAATGAATTTCAGCTAAAATTAAAAAAGTAATAAATTATTTGAAACATAACTTTCTAAAAAACACTTTTGTCTCAATTATTTTGATCATGGTGTTAACTCTAGCCAGTAGGGCTACTTGGAGAAGCTGGTTTGAGAATAAAGTAGTGTTGGTTTTAAAAATAAAATGTATTGCTTTAATTATGGCTTGTTGAGTATCGCGTGCTAAGTGTGAATAAAGATTAAGAATAAAGACGGGTACCTATTTCATTCAAAAGGAATTACGTAAGTCAAGATTCGAGTCTTTTCACATGGATTGCAATACATTATTACAAAAAGTTATGCTTTTTTGTATTTAATCATCTTCCCAATCAGTAGTTTTTTTTTAATTATTGTTATATTTTGATAGGCATTTCAAAAGAACATTTTCGATCTATTTCTAATATGAAATTTTCATTTATCATGTGTAACTCAACATTCCAAAAAACAATTAGGATAGGTTGTCGACCACTGCTTGTGCACAATGTTATATGTGTCAAATTTGTACTTATATATGTACAAGTTTAACACTTTTGGAGAACTTTGACGCCAAAGGCGTCAATCTCTCCGGTATAGCAACGGAAAAAGTTAAACGCGTAGATTGGCGACCTGTTGGTGAAACAAATACATGAAAAGGTTCAACCCAGGTATAGTCCGCATGTCACTTCTTAGCATCTCAAATATTTTGATTATGAAAGAGTCCACTTTGAATTCAGGTGGAGAACCTAAAGGAGGCAGGGTTGCCAATCCCATGGAGTTTGGCGAGCATAGGCTATTGTAGAGTTAGTTTGGTTGGAAGTAATGTGTCACACTAAAACTACACATGGCCTTAACAGCCATGCGACGAGTATGTGACGAAAAGCGATATCACATACAAGTCACTGAAAATCGCTGTGATGTCACATTCAAAGTCACTTTTTTGTCACATAGAAGTTGAATGTCCGCTTTTGTTACGTATCTTCTACGTAACATGGATATCGATGATATCGCAGCAATGTCGCATTTTGAGTTGTATGTGACATAACTGACTTCTGCGACCAGTATGTGATTTAGTGATGAACATAATATTGCAGCAATGTCGCATTGCGACTTGTATGCGACCTAGGTCACTTTCGTGGCGAATTAGCGACGAACCTGATATCGCAGCAAGGTCACTTTGCGACTTGTACGTAACCTAGGTAACTTTTGCGACGAACTTGATAGCACAGCAATGTCGCATTGTAACTTGTATGTGACTTAGGTGACTTTCGCGACGAGTATGTGATTTAGTGTAGAACATATCACAGCAATGTCACATTGGGACTTTGTGATCTGGCTGACTATTGTGACAGAAATGTGAAATTAGCAACAAAATTCTCATGAGGGCGACACAGAATAACTGACATGATAAAAAGTAGCTTAAAAGTATCTTCTTTGAAAACAATGCTACAACTTAGCAATTGATAGTATTTTATATCAAAAATAGAGGGTTTCGATTGTGACTATTGTTCAACAGATTATTTATTGCAGAGAAAAAATATATAATAAAAAGTAATCAATCATATATATGCAAGATTTGTTCAAGAGATGTTCCGCTTTATATTTTAAGGAATTTATCACTCACTTTATTGTGAATTTTTTAGTTTTAAATATTTAATATTGATTCTCAACATTTAAGCCAAATACTGAATATCTAAAGTACTATATATATAATAATGAAAATATATAAAAAGAGTAAACAATCACAGGCACAATATTTTATTTTTTAATAATTCTACAATTCAATTTTACAATTAACTCTTCCTCTTCAAATTGTAGCACTGCAATTGATTACTTCTTTGAGAGTGTCATCTTCATTACTGCAAGAAAAACTGCATTATAGAATTAGCCGTAATAAATGGTGCAGGCATTTAAGAACAAGTGATTATCGTTTAATGTGTGTGTCCTCATTTTGATTGCAATTGGTTTCAAATTTAGTTTTTTCTCTTCGGAAAACGAGTTTTATTTTTTTAATTACCAAATGTTAAATTTAATTTAAAAAAATATATTCACTTATCAAAATTACTATAAAATAAGTTCAAAATTACTATAGGCTTTAGATATTTTAAAGGTGGTTATTGTATTGATTAATATTTTTATAACTTTTTATTAACTGGTGGACATGTTTAGCTGTTGGTTAAGATTTGGACGATGGATGTTTGATTAAGGACGGAATGCTTATATCGTCTTGTTTTACGATTTTTAAATAGAAAATCACCTAATTTAATGAAATTTTTTCTTACTTCTTTTTAAAATAGCATGTGTAGTTGTATTTGAACAAAAATTAGCCAAATTTAATAAACAAAAAAGATATTGCACAGGTTTTTTTTAATCAGAAATGCAAAATAAAAAGCTTAAAGTTAAATTGAACACTTCATGAGAAATACCTTTTTTTGCAATGTTTTAACTGTTTAATAAATGATTTTTTTAAAAATTCTACATGGACCCTGGTTGTTTCAACTTTTATTATAACAATTTTAGCATGGACATAATCAATTATTTAACAGTAATCATTATTTTTAAACACTATTTGCATGTCAAACTTTTATTAGATACTTTTTTCTTTGAAATACACTAGTTTATTATTGATATAGGAAATTATTAAATTTTTGTGTATATATTTGGGGGCAATTTTGTTATTTAGAGCATGTCTTGTAGCAGCAACTCACGAGTTTTAAGCTGTATGATTAGGATCCTTGTAAAAATTACCAAAATTTTTTCGTTCTGTTATCACGATTTCCTGTTTTTAAATTTAACTTTTAACTTTTTAAACTTTTAACCAAACTTTTGTGCGTTTGCAGTGTGAATCGAAGAATTTTTTTTCTAAAATAACACCCGAGACCCCATATAATGATTAGAGACCACTGGTAAGACATACTTTTTTAATTGTAGGAATATAAGTTACCTAAACAATCACTGAGCCATTACCTTGCCTGCAACTGAGGTTCTTTGCGTAAATCGCGCCAGTACAATAGCCAGCTTTTAAAAACATCTAGATTACACATATTTTATCAGTAATACTGTAAATAACTGTTTTGACTCAAAACGTATTTCAACTTCATTGAGACTTACTTTTTATTGCCTCGTTAATGAGGAAATGATCAAAGGCAGGTTCTTTAGGCCTGCCTTGAAAGGAAAATGCGGCACATACTTGATCCGTCAGAAGTCGGTGCATTAAAAACTTCACAGATTGTTTTACATCTATACCTCCTACAGATTTGCATATTCTCACCTAATAAAAAAAAGTCCCATATCAAATTTCATTTTATATTTGCTATTATGTTACTTGGAAAACTATCATTGAAAAGCCTTACCAATTGCTTCATATTCCCCTCCTCAGCAATTAAACTCGACAAATCGTCCAAATCCTTGACAGTCTTTAGGGGGAACATTTTCCGCATATCCTCCGATTCCAACTGGGGAAGGGAACTTTCCTTCTGCAGGAGGAGCCCCAATATTTTTTCTTGGTTGAGCAGAATGATCTGCTGCTGCTCAGCCAAAATCTTCTGCTCATATAAAAATTTGCCAATTTTGGCATTGGTGTTCCTTTTGAATTCTAAACAAAAATATTACAAAGAAATAATTATTCAAAAGCCACAAACATGTTATAATAGTTTTATTAAAGATCCGGTAATAAAAAGCATCTGTGCTTTTGGTGTACCTGCAACAATTTATGATCTTCATAACTAAATTGACTTCTTAACATGGCTAACTTTAATGGAATTGCAACGATTTATGAATGTTTATTTTGTGTCTTTTATTCTAAGCTTTTTTGTGTGAATAAATTAGTTTTTTTTATTTAACCTATTTAAAAGTTTTCCCATAGAACTACAAGCTACAGAAACATTTAAATTTTATGAAGAGTGTCAATATTAAATTAACCAAGTGGCCACTTAGTGGTCATTACTTTGCGCAGGATATTAATTGCCATTTTAATATGGGTACATGCTTTTCATGGCAAGTATTTTACCTCTTTGTTGTTTGTTTATATTTTCTGTATTTTTCTCACAAGTTTTTTTATGCTTGTGCAGACTGAAGCGCAAACCTTTTAGTAATCAATGAAAGCTTGCTAAAAAGAACTAATAAACTAAATATAATAAACTAAGTTATCTAGTTGTGTATTTTATTTGTTAAAGAACATTTCCTGCAATAATAAATCAACTCACATTATATTACTTACCTTCATCGGCCAGTTGTAAAGCTGGACTCTCATTAATATCTACTACTTCTACCAGAGAAGAGTTTATTCTCTGTAAATGCAAAAAAATGAAAGATAACTTCACAATAATATTTCAAAATAGTACTATGAAACAATGGATTTTTTATAAAAAGTAGAATCCTGACAGTCACTAATATATTAAAACTTTCTATACAAAAAAGATTTACAATAGATTTAAATATAGCCTTTTTAGCTATTGTAAATATACACAGACAACTTAAAGTGAATATTTATTTGAAGCTATTGTTTACTGTTGACATAATAAGTATTATTAGAATTATTGGCAATAGCATAAAAGCTAGAAAGGGGAAACTGGCATTAAAGAAGAGCTGGTGAAAACTTTATTTTTCTATTTTTTTCGATGAGGATAGAACTATGAATATGAACTAATTGTGGAAATTAAATAGTAAAACTACACTCTTAATTAATTTTTACCTTTGGAGTTGAAGTAGGGAGTTCACCCAAATCTCTTCCAGATATAAAAATATCAACCTACAATAAAATTGGAATACAAAAATTTAATGCATATAAAATTTATTAATGTCAAATTTGTATTTTTAGAATAATTATGTCCTGATTCATAAAAAAAATCTAATTATGCTTTTTATGATTACTTATACATTTTTAATATAAATTATGGGAAAACATTGTAGTAATCACACCAAGTGTCGAGAAGAGTATTCTTCTAAATGTCAATTTTTATTCAAATAAATCAAAATTCGAATGTTTCAAATAATAAATAATTTTTCAACAGTATTATACATTATGAAGTAAACAGTATTATTACATTGTGACCGAGCGTACATATATACTATAAACTATGGTCACCATGTTAGAAAATGTTATATCTTGGTCAGAAAATGACCTCTTGTGCGAGGTTCACTCTTTTAGAAAGTTGTGCAAAAATAAAGAAATAATTGATATATAGAATTCATGTTCAACTTACCGGAGTGTTTGGGTAAGGAGGTCGATTCTCGATCGGACAATTCTTCTCCCGATGAATCATCGAGAATTTGCTTTAGACAAAAATAAAACCTTTTTATGCATGTCAAAAATGAGAGTGGATTGATTTAAATCAACTTGAAAACCCTTGATTTTATTTAGTTTTTAAAATTATTTCTATTAAAACAATATTTTTTTTAAGAATATGCAAAATATACAACCATAACAAACAGTAATAATATATTAATTCCAAAAACTACAGCTCAATATGCCCATACAGTAGCCTCTTATTATATCGCGCTTGTCGGGAGACCAGCAAAATGTGCGATGCATCCGAATTCGCAATATAACCGATTACGCTATATGAACAAAATGGAAGATGTAGGCAAGGGCATGCTTTATTCAAATGTGCGACGTTTCAAGGCGCAATATAACGAGGAGCTACTGGTTTTGTTGTAAAGTCGATTTCAATAAAAAAAATTGAGATTTCAATAAATTAAATCTAATTAACAATTGGACAATTATTAAACAATTGGTTGCTAAAACAAAAATTTTCGCCTTTTTGTTAAAGGGGAAAAATTTCAGTTTAAACACTGCTGAACCTAGAAATAAATTTACATGCTTTATAAAATGTAATGCAAATTGTCTATCTCAAAAATAATTTGTACATTTTACTAACATATTAGCATATTTGTTCTTTTTCTTCGATTTTTTTGTTTAGTGGATTGGTTTAACTTTACAGCTAATTTCCAAAAGTATTTTTAAACTTTGTTGACAAAATAAAAATTTAACTGTACTTACATTTTCCTGCATATCTATTTTCCTCAATTTCGAGGCCCGACGATTCTCCGATTTCCTACTTTTATATCTTCGTTCGATCTCCGAAACATCAGAAGCGGAACAGTCCAGTAAGTATTCCAGGACATCATTTGCTTCCTCAAAGGTCTCTATTAAAAAAGGGAAAAATCGTTTCAGTTTTAGAATTTTACAAAAAATATTTTAACACTTCAAATGGTTCACATGAATATATCCATGCACTAAAGGTGAAAATTAAGAAATTTTAACAGTGGCCGCTGTCCACTGGACTTGCAAAGTACAGTGGCCAAATTTCGAAATCGTTCGTACATATGCACGAAGCAACTATTTTTTTGTCTCTTGTCTGTATATCTGAAACTTCTTTTTAATCATTACTAGATTACAACTAATAAACTTCATTGTAAATGAATTGCACGATTTTTTAACAAACAAAAGCTAAGAATTACTTTGAACTTAACGCCCACAATTTATGTTTACTTTATTTTTAATTTTTAGAATTCAAGCCAAAACGCCGAAAGTCTATAGAAGAAAAATATTAAGTACAGTTAGATAGAACGAGTTATTTTTAAAATAAATTAATATTTTAAATATTTTGGATGATTATTAAGCAAATATTATTGGAGTCTATTTTTTTAATGGGATCGAAAGGGTTAAAAACAACTTAATTTTTTGTTCTAAAAATCTAAAATTTGTGAAATAGGCTCATTATGCATCCAGAATGAAATGGTGAAAAAATCTTATATTTTTTAAAACTTACTAAATCCATCGTTAAATTCTATAGAAGTAAGAAAGGCATCTTGAATCTAAAAGGAAAAATCAAAATTGTAAAAACTCTTCACTTATTTTAGGTTATTCAGTGTAACTATAAACAAAATTTTAACCACTAAGTGGCGACTAAAACTTAGAAGCGCGCATAGTTCTTTAATTTTAGAAAACGAAGAAGCAAGAATTACAATCTAAATGCCATTCATATCTTTACATTAGTAGCTCCTCAATATAATGGATTCCATGATCCCGGACGTATCTATATATACTCCGGGGTTATAAGGGCTAATAAATTTACAAGCTAAACATTATTTTAAGATAGTTACTCATCAACAAACATTATTAATTTTAAAACATTAAAAAAATTTAAGACAGCTTACTTACACTTGATGGAGAAATGCAAAAACTTTATTTATAATGTTGTGTGCAGTATCGGAAAGCACACCATCTTTTTACCCAATGGCATATGCCAGAGTTTGCATTTAATGTTAGATGCCTGCCACGTCTTTAAATCATTTAACATCACGCAGGTTTTTATACCTATTCCACTAGATTTACAAGGAGTTGTGTACAAATCTTTCTCGAACTTGCGACACTTTCCGATGACGAAATGTTTTTTTTCGTTAGTACAGTATACAAAGTTTTCAACACATACAAATGTGCCGCTTTTCATTTGAACGAATTTATCACTCAATTTTATACAATTTATTGTAATTTTTTAAGTTTTAAATATTTTGTATTGATTTTCAACATTTAAGCCAAATACTGAAGGACCTTCTGTATGTTCTTTTCGAAATTTTAAATCTTTGGATTCTATTGTGTCGCTTGTCATGGCAATTTCCTTCTCTTCGTATCGGTTAGTAATTTGTTGCAACGGTTTGTCATACTTTCTGAGCAGTTTCTTCAATTGGGGTAAAAAAAATTCAAATTTGAATGCGCTAAACTCGTCACAAGGACCATATATAGTTTAACGTCATCAACAAGATGAGTTAAATTATGTACATTATGCGACACATATTCAGGTCCATACAATATCTCAAAGGATTGAACAAAATGGTTTATCAAACTCTGGGCATATGCAAGGTGTGTTTTGGAATACTCTGGGGTAATTAAAGCTGTCATTGCAACATGCAATGTTAAAAAGTTTTCATATCTATCAGCGTTTTAAAATATCTTGTAAAGGATTACTGGTCCTGTATATAAAACAAACTGCCGAAATTCTGTTGCTTTCCAGAAGGCAGCATCATTGAGAGGGCGAGGTTTTCTTGTGAATGTGTGGAAGTGGCACAGTGTTTTTCAAAAGGAGAATATTTTTATTGCATTTTGCTATACAATTTTGGCTTAAACGCAATGACTTTGGTCCACTTTTACACCAAAAGTTAATCAATTTCTTTGTCACACCTAAGCACACAAGGTGCATATAATCAAGTGGAACATTTGTTACCAATCCGAATTCAGGGATTTCAGATAAAATTGATTCGCCTATTCGATGATTCTTGTCAAATTCATTATCTGCTCGTTTTCGGATTTTTTTTAGGCCTTGCATGTACTAGGTTATTTAGTGCATGCAAGGCCGTATTTGGGAAAGGCAGGTATTTGGGAAACACATCCTTTTTTTAATATTTCACACCGTGTACTGTGCATTTACTGCAGCTGGAAAATCCTGCATGGCTTTTAATTTTCATCACAAAAGATCTGGCTGGTACATCACATACAAGTTTAGTTTAGTTTGAATTATCGTCGCACTAGAGCTACACGAGGGCTATTGGCGACGGGCGTCGTATTTTAGAACCACAGTCAAGTGACGAACATCACATACAAAGGATATAATTTTTATCTTTATCACGCGACCATTAAACAGATATCCAGACCGAACTATTTCCACAGCTTCGTCGACAAAATTTCTTAATAATTCATCTGAATCATTAGACTTTTCAAAACCATGGTATATACCGATAACAAAAACTTCCTTCAACAGTAGAGAGATTTTGCATACGGTTCGTTGCACCGTAACGCTAACCTTAACCTCTCGACCAATCAGAAAGCGCGTCGAGTCGAGATAGGGTTAAGGGAATCGCTTGGTGACGGCCCACTTGCGCAAATATAGTAACCATAGCTCAGTGCCGACCCCCTCTTCAGACTGACCCAGCTGGTTTGGCGAAATAAGAGGGGGACAATTCCACGCCAAGATAAGTGTCAACTTTTGTGAGAAATGCATAGTTCGTAGTTGGTCCCTAAGGGCGCTTTCACACTTGACGACACGATACCGATATGTATCGGGTCCGATTCTTCGCCGATTCCGTGTCGTTCGTCTAGCGCTTTTTCACTAAGCGATTTTCCACCGATAAAAACGTTATTTTTTCTCTCATTTCGTGCTCATCTGTTGCCGAGCGCGGACGTTTTTCTGTGACCTCGTCCTGCGCATTGAATTGTTCCTTTCAATAATACGATTTTTGTGTGTGTTTGGCGTTTATAATTAAAAATAGAACAGAATAGAATTATTATGAATACCCCATTTATTATTAATGATATTTTTTAAGTTATGGATTAAATATATTTTAGAAAAATATTAAGTACAGTTAGATAGAACGAGTTATTTTTAAAATAAATTAATATTTTAAATATTTTGGATGATTCCTAAGCAAATATTATTGGAGTATATTTTTTTAATGGGATCGAAAGGGTTAAAAACAACTTAATTTTTTGTTCTAAAAATCTAAAATTTGTGAAATAGGCTCATTATGCATCCAGAATGAAATGGTGAAAAAATCTTATATTTTTTAACTAAAATTTAAGGAAATTTTTTTTTGGAACTATAACTTTTGAATACATTATAACAATACTTTTCGAAACTTTATTTGTTAAAAATAGTTAAATTTTTAATCATTTAAAAATGCAAGTATGAAGAATTTAGGGGGGGGAGACCAATTTGTTTAATAAAATTTTTTCATAGGGAATTTTCTTTTTACTATGTATTTCATTTTTTTTCTCATTTAACTACAACAAACATTTAATTCTTCAAAGGACATGATTCTTCCACCTAACGACACTAAAATAAGAAAAATATAACTTTATAGAAAATGTATGGAGAATTTAAAATTTATTCAAATAGTGTGAGTTTTAACTTAGTGAGAAAAAAAAATCGCAAGCTGACGATTCCGAATCACATCAGGGTTGTTAATATATTAGATTTTTTTAAGACATTTTTAATAACTTCTCAATCCAATACCAAGTAAATATAGTTTCAAACGAATCCCATCACCATGGTTAAAGAAATGCCATAGTTATAAGTAATTTGTGGTCAATTTATAAGTCATCATTGTGTGAATACCTATTAAGCGGTGCCTATAAATGATCATTAGCCAGTTTACTTCATACACTATGACTACACTTAGCTGGGGTACAAACAAAAAGTCAAGTGTAACAAAAGCACGATTGGGTGTATGCTGTTGTGATGAGCAAAAATTTCCATAAGGTATTTTTATGGCCATTACAAAGGGATTTTGTTCACTTTGCTTGTATTTTCTTGCAGGTGCTTGAATCAGGAAATACTAGGAATAGTAAATATTTACATAATCGTATTTAAATACAAATCAGTACTAAACAAACACTATTCAGTTTTAACAAAAAATTGCTCTTCTCTCTCACCCTATTACACCTTAAAAAACATGAAATTGTTTTTTTTAAAGAAGAAACAAAGAAGTAATATACTAAAAATTTTTTATTAAAATAACAACAAGGATCTGTTAATATCTATATTGGTGGTATTTAAAAGTAATTGTTTGAACTCTGGAACTGGGGAAGAAGATAGCCTCGATAACTTCTGGATAACTCACCTAAAAAAAAAACCATGATGATATAGAAAAACACTTAAAATACATATTTATTTGTTGATTAGATTTTACAAAAATTAATTTCTTTTTTGATTTAAAAAAGGTTAAGTTTTCATAAAAAGAAAGTACATTAATGTTAGCAATTTAATTTGTTATTATCATGTAGTAGATTAATGGTGTAACTGAACTGGGGTATGTTGAAGAAACAAAGATTATTTTACAAGATTTAAGAAGTGTTTGAGTTACATTGAAACAGTATTAAAATAGTTTGTTGAATCATCATTTTAAAAATGTAATTTTGGTGACGAGTTTAAAACTTTGCAAAACCATGGTTTTTCCTAGGAATATATAAATGACACAAATAATAAGCAATACAATTGTTAGTGATTATTCGAAAGGGCATAAGTTTTCTTTAAAAAGTAACAGTCAAAACAAACACGAGTGCTTTAGACACAGATGCCTATATAACATTTTCTAGAAAGGGTAATACTATAACTTTGTTAATCTTTATAAGGACTTAAATAACTTAATGATAAGGACTTAACTAACTTAATAACTTATTAAAAATCCCTTTGTAATGGCCATAAAAATACCTTATGGAAATTTTTGCTCATTACAACAGCATACACCCAATCGTGCTTTTGTTACACTTGACTTTTTGTTTGTACCCCAGCTAAGTGTAGTCATAGTGTATGAAGTAAACTGGCTAATGATCATTTATAGGCACCGCTTAATAGGTATTCACACAATGATGACTTATAAATTGACCACAAATTACTTATAACTATGGCATTTCTTTAACCATGGTGATGGGATTCGTTTGAAACTATATTTACTTGGTATTGGATTGAGAAGTTATTAAAAATGTCTTAAAAAAATCTAATATATTAACCCTTAACCCTGATGTGATTCGGAATCATCAGCTTGCGATTTTTTTTTCTCACTAAGTTAAAACTCACACTATTTCAAATAAATTTTAAATTCTCCATACATTTTCTATAAAGTTATATTTTCTTATTTAGTGTCGTTAGGTGGAAGAATCATGTCCTTTGAAGAATTAAATGTTTGTTGTAGTTAAATGAGAAAAAAAATGAAATACATAGTAAAAAGAAAATTCCCTATGAAAAATTTTTATTAAACAAATTGGTCTCCCCCCCCCCCCTAAATTCTTCATGCTTGCATTTTTAAATGATTAAAAATTTAACTATTTTTAACAAATAAAGTTTCGAAAAGTATTGTTATAATGTATTCAAAAGTTATAGTTCCAAAAAAAATTTCCTTAAATTTTAGTTAAAAAAAATAAGATTTTTTCACCATTTCATTCTGGATGCATAATGAGCCTATTTCACAAATTTTAGATTTTTAGAACAAAAAATTAAGTTGTTTTTAACCCTTTCGATCCCATTAAAAAAATAGACTCCAATAATATTTGCTTAATAATCATCCAAAATATTTAAAATATTAATTTATTTTAAAAATAACTCGTTCTATCTAACTGTACTTAATATTTTTCTAAAATATATTTAATCCATAACTTAAAAAATATCATTAATAATAAATGGGGTATTCATAATAATTCTATTCTGTTCTATTTTTAATTATAAACGCCAAACACACACAAAAATCGTATTATTGAAAGGAA